>KK117343.1:111271-143497 GCA_000611955.2 Stegodyphus mimosarum
ACGTATTGGGATCTTACGGTATTAAATGTGTTGATTTGGAAAGCTTTTGTACAAAGTTATATTGAAAAAACCGTCTCGTCCTTAATTTTTGCACACCAGTGTAGATCGCAATAAATATGAACATCAGCTTCCCAAGCACATCAGAGAAATCATCGCTGCGAGCAATAAATTGCGCAAAGATTTTAATTGTATTTGGAATCCGGCTATTAAAAGACTGCCGTCAGCAGGTTAAATTGCCACATTAAACAGCAGATCCACGGACACAAAAGAAGCATCTGGAATAGTAAAATCGGAAACCTTAATCTGGATAGTAGTTCCTTTTGGAATTATATGAAAATATTTAAGCGAACTGGAATATTTAAAGAAGCCAATCAGAAGTGAAAACGGATTTGCCTATCCTGACGAGGTAAAATCTGAACTCTTTGCAAATCACTTGGCCAAGCAATTCGTTCCAAATTCCTTTCTTGAGTTCCAAGTTACTGATTACGTTAATAGCTGAATAAACTCGCCCATTGTTATGAACATGGTCAATCTTATCACTTCTCATGAAGTAAAGAAAATCGTCAGGACTCTTAAATCCGAAAAGGATCCAGGTAGTGATGCAGTCAACAATCAGATGCTTAAAAGAACACAGCGTTCGAAATTACCTGCAGATTCAAGTGCACTTTTAACGTCTGCTGCTACAATCAGCACTTAGGCGCACATTTTTAACGTCTGCTGCTACAATCAGTACTTAGGCAATCAGCACCAAAGACGTATATTTTTCGCATCTCTCTTGTTTATTTACTCAAGAAATAATGACTGTTCATTTTGCTGCTTACAAGAACTGATTACTATTTTATAATCGAACTCTCTGACCTGATTCCAGCCAGCTTTCCCCACCACTGCCTTTCTGCAACCGCCCCAGACACGGTTTGCTTAATCATAGAAGTTTGGGGTTGGGTTTCATTCCTTTCTCCTTTTGCTTACAGGTTTAACTCAACTGGAGAAACCTCATCTTTGTACTATAGCATAAGCCAGGACTCATTCAGGAATCTGGTAAGAGCAGAGGTAGCACATCTCCCGTTGTATACCAGAATAACCAGCATGTCAAAGTATCCCCCCCCCCTAAAGTACGAAAAAAACCACAACAAAGACCGGAATTCCCACTAAAGACAGATGAGCATTTGCCAGCTCTCGCAGAGCTCAAACTATCATGGCAAGTCCCACGAGCTAATCAGGAGAGAGCAGAGATCAACCTATGAGAAGAAATTGCTGTCACTCACAAATTGGGCCAGAAATATAGATTGCCTTTTGTAGAAAAATTGAAACGTACTTTCTGTCTAATGTGCCTAATTGGAAATTCTCAGTTTCAAGATTCTAGTTGTATTTGAGTTTTGCATCGTGCTTGCAACTTCAGGGATTTGAATACCAAATATTGAAGTATGTTTATTATCAACTGAATTAGCAAATTTAGTTCTCATGTGCTTATCTCAAGAATATATTTCATATTTTAATTCCATCTTATTTTGTGGTATGATTGTTACAAACTGCATTCCGTGCAGTTCATTTCCAACTGGATCTCCATTATTTTTCAAGAAACTTGTTGAAGTTACTCACAAGTACTACAAAACAACTCGACAGCTTTGCTCTTGTCGGACCACTAATTAGCGTGATTTTCGAAAGATGTCAATACCTTAGCCAATGTTCAGAGTTTAAAATCGAAGGAGTTGTTGCTTTTGCTGTTTTACTTGTTATTCAATTTCGAGATTTAGACGAGCTGCAAATAATTTTGCGACTATGCAAATAATTTTGGAAGTTACCGATATTTCTCGAGCATTAAGGAAACATTTTTTATATCTGCGTTTTGCTTAAGCTGTAGAACTGTTCTGCTTGTGTTCTTTGTTAATAATTCTCTTAATTCTCTCTCTCTTTGTTAATAATTCTGGTCTTTGTTAATAATTCTCTTAATTTTTATAGTAAATTGTTTATTTCCTCCTGTGTATACGGAGTGATCCTTCAAAAATATATAAGGTATAAACGAACCGATAGCCTGCAATAAACCATCTTCTAATACACTTAATTTTCGTACTTTGTTAATCCCACCAGTAACAGACGCTTTTCTGTTATCGCATGAGCTATTTAAATTGTTAGGTTAGTATTACCTTTTGAATTGAAGTTACTTTATTGACAAATTAGTATTGGGCGATAAAAATCCTGTTTGTCTTCATGGACCCGAAATTAAAATAGTAAAGTCTAAATTAAAATTGAGTTTTCCTTGTTCTAAAGTTTAAATTGTGAAATATCTGCTACATATTTTTTACAGCGAAGAAAAAAAAAATTTAGAATTAATTTCAGCTAGTTTTTCGTTTTTTAAAGTTAACAAAACCAAAATGCCCTGAAATTGGCTTGAGAAAGAAACGCGAGATTCTACTTTCACATATCGGGAGCTTTGTTATTGTTTTTTCGGCTTAGAAATGTGGGACGCTGTCGCCTGTAATTTTCCCGCTTTTGTAAAGACTTATCGCAACCACTGTGAAGGGAGCGGATCTCAATTTCACGTCACTCACCAGCTGGAAATTACCGAAAGTTGCACTCGTACAGAATATTGGGACATCTAAGATGACCCAGAAGATCGTCATTCTGGGAAACAAAGAACTGCTGGAACTGATAACTCCTTTTACGAAAGTAAGACAGATAAACCTCTATTTCGCGTGTCTTCATGTTTTTGGATTCATAAATTTTAACATTTTCAAGATTTTATTTTTTGATACACATGTTCAGCACCTGCGTTACTGATGTTTAATATCACTGAAATTATATATTACTGAAAACATATCATTCCTTTCAAACGTAACGAAGAAATTTATTAAGAAATGCTGTATGAAATTAAAGTAATTTTATCATTTTCTTTACTTGTTTGATATCATTCAAGTATTTCTGTTCACCCTGGCATTAATGGTAGTACATGAATCTAAATTTTTAATATCATTAACCTTCGTTAATTAGGAACATTTCCGATTACGTTCGTTCACATAATTGGTAAATCAAAGAAAAATTGTAAAGAAATTACCAGCATGAAGAACCATTATTGGCTAAGATAATTTCTTATTAATTAAAATTTTTAGCTTAAGTTTAGGGGTCATGCTAGTATTATTGTTTCTGAATTTAATAAGACCAAAGTTATTTTCTTAAATATGTATAACACTCGGATTAAACTGCGCTGTCGTGTATAATGGGTATTAAATACATTATTAAAAAAATCGCGAATTAATTATATTTATTGATTTTGAACAACATGCATGTGCGTATTTATTTCAAATGATGCAAATGAATGATTGCAAATACGTCCATAACTAAAATACACTCCATGACATTTAACTGCTTTTAAGTTTCTCATGTATTTGAAACAAATTTAAACACCACTGCCAAATTCTAGCTTTAGGCGTGAAACAAAGTGTTGAGTGTACAGAGACAAAGAAAAGTTTATGTAAATTGCCAATTTTACGAAACATATGTCCATTAGCTTCATCTATAACTCTACAAACTCTTGTCAGGTATTAATTTCGTTTTGGCATTTTGCGTCGAAAATTTTAAAAGTCTGAATCACTTTTCAAATGTTGCCACCAAATAGTATCGCCCTGTATTATATTTAAAGAAATTAAATAATGAAGAATCTGCATAAAAGTATATATGTTTCTCGCATTGTGATGAAACAACGGTACCTAGAGCCATCCAATTTTGAATAACGTACGTCTCCACTCAATTATGGGCATCTAGAAGCCCAAATTTGGAATTTGTTTTATTATCGATTTCATATTTTGTAAAGCATTTATGAGTTTTTGGTTAAGAAACTCAACGATTTCAAAGCCAACAATGACAACACTGTACGAAAAAAAATTTATCTCCAGTGCGCGAGACTGTGTATCGGCAGTTCTAAAGACATGCTTTTTTAAAATTATTTTATGATATTACTGTCGAATTGAATTCTATGGTTTAAGTGCGAAGAACATGATGTTTCATAAATCAAGGTGACGCACAAAAAGTTAAAAAAGCTCCTTTGAGCGTAATACAAATCCTGAAAACTTTCGGATTTTTTTTTTAATATTAGATTTTAATGTACACTTGAACACACTCGTCTGAAAAAATAAGCAACAAACACTAAAAGAAAACGTGCGAATATAAAAAGGGGAAATTAAAATATACAATTTACATATGAAGTAAAGGTTACATCGCTCGCAACCAAAATTAAAATAAAACGCAATCCCACAGTACCACCACAACGCCTTAAAAAGGGGGACACCTGACCTATGTATCAGTTCGCAAGCAGCGACAGTTTTGTGTAATCCGAGATAGCCAAAGCGGAAAGCAATGTACGGAAGACACAATTCTCATTGGAGGGCTGCTGGGATGCTGCAAGACAATTTGCTGCTATGTGAAATTGCACAAAAAGGGAGGGATGCTGACGATCATTTTCCGCTTCTATGTGACAGACGCCGTAGATCATGAACAACGTGATAGCTGGCATCGCATCTCTCTGCTGCTGAAGGACGACCCATATTCTGGAGGCTTATTTGTATCAGCTGGGATAGCAAGGAAAGGCAACACCGACCTCTACGTGATTCGTAGGGGCTGCGTCACAGCCATCCGATATAGCGATAAAATTCTGATTCGTGACAAAATTCGAAATTCTCTTGCGCGTCCTTTTATCACTGCAGTGGGTACCAACGCTATATTTGTGGACGATAACGCCTGCTCGCATAAAGCTCGAGTAGCACATAAAGTGGAATTATTTGGAGAGAGAGAAACAACTCCACATCTTCCATAGCCTGCTAGATCACCGGACGAAACTCCGTCGCATGGACTCCGATCTAAGGTTCTACACCAATCAGAGTTAGGTTGGAAAAAGAGTCTACAATCCACCACCGGCGGCATTCAGTGAATTAATGATAGTAATATTACTATGCTAAATTGACAATGTCATCTTTACAATTACTGTTACACAATAATCCCTATGAAAGAATATATACAATCAATTAATCATTACATTGTCATGGATAGGATCTATGCTGTGGAGAGTGGAACTTATATGTTAGCCTGTCTCTAAACCAAACTTCGTGTTCTTATCAGTTGCACACCCAATGATGTGTGTCCGTACTATTGTTGCTGTTATCCACAAAGGGACCAGAATCCCATACAGCACGTGGGGAACATGTTAGGGCAATGGATAGCAGGTCGCAGTGTGCTTCCAGGCATCCTCCAAGAGCTCCGCCATGCATTACTGCAAGAATGAGTGCTACTGCAATCAACAACCCTATTACCAGCTTGCCTTGCCTTTGTTAGGCATGTATTTCATTTAGAGGGTATCATACTTGTTATTATTGTAATATTTCCATCCTTCCGAACCGTTTCGTCTTTCGTTATGTGATGGTGGTAATACACAGGTTTTTGAACGTCTTTTATCATTTGTTATGTGGTCTAGTAATGTTAAACCAACCTCTTGGATCGATTTCACGCACATCCATTCAATAGTTTTTGTTTTATTCCGTGTTCTGCCTTTCTTCCTTGTATCTTTTAGGTGTGCATATACCGTAATCTCTTGTGTATCAACCGCACCCTTTCTCAGAAAAGCAGATGAAAATCAGGGATGTGGCTTATAAACGTGAAACAGGCACATGCAAACATGTGGCAACATAGCAACGCGATTGATTCCATTGTTGTAGGATGGAAGTTACGTTTTTTTGCGAAAAGGACTTTTCGAAGTGAAATGCAGATACTATAGAAAATGTCTGCTTGACCAATATATCTATTTGAGAACAAGGAAGAAGGAAAAGCCGTGTGCAATGTAATCAACATTCTACGCATTGATATAAGGGTAGAAGAATTCAAACCAAAGAAAAATGAACTAATTCCCTGCTATAAAGGCAGAGGGTTGGCTGTGCACAGCATCTGTGCATGAATGCTACAAGATGTGTGTGAAATGTAGTTTAAACCACAGAAGTGATGAATGCCCTCTGTAGAAAGAAGAAAATCCTACAGCCGAGGATTCCGTGTTATCAGTTATAGGGACGAATGCATCAAGAACCTCCCAAATCCCTTAAAAAAGGTGAGGCAGACAGAATGACACATTCGATGTCACTTGTACCTCCAAGTTCCAAGTTTTGGATGTCCCATAGGATTAAACACTAGATAATACGATATCTTGCTGTGAGATATTATAGGTATGAACGGTAATGATGCTAATAGTGCAGGTAACTAGTGTAGTGACACGACTAAGAAGTGCTAAATATAAAAACAATTTCCTTTTACCGATACTTAAAATCTGAGGAGTACACCACATGACTTCCTTGTACGGAATATTAAATTATACTCAGTTTTCCCGCATTTCATTTAAACATACTGAAGTAACAGTTAACGAATTAAATCTACTTCCTCGATAGCGCATAAACCACAACAGAATCTTTAAAGTTCGCTATATTTATTTACCATAGCCACACTTCGGCGCTAGGTTCACTTAACAGCGTTACATCTCATCCATTTTATGAGGGAGCAAAAATTATTGCATACCAAGAATTACCATAATTACATCGTATTCAAATACTATAATAAATCTAAAACCATGTATAAAAGAAATTAAACAAATAAAAAAGAAACAGTTTTTCGCACACGATTCAGCGCCGCTTACATAATGCGCATGCGCTACTAATTAATTCAGTTCTCACTTCGCGGTAAGACAAAAATGCATAAAAATTCAAAATATTTTCATTCAAAATTGAAAGATATAAAAAACATAAAACACTAAGTACAGTTAAATTTTTTATTACAATTAAAGTTACAATTTGTACGCAAAAACCAGCTTATAACTTAAACGATAATTCCAGAATGAATCGAGCATAATTTAATTCGCGATAATAAAAGGAGACGTTATTTTGATGTTGCGAAGCTTAGTTTCTTTGGATTGGCAACAAATCCACTATTCTACTAAGCTTCAAATGTAAACAAATATGGCCGCAATCATAAACGAAAAATTAGGCTTAGCCGCACTTAAAAAAAACCTTTAAATTGTTGATAATTTTACAATTATTGTACAATTTTTATACAATTATTATACTAAGGGAATAAAAATCTTAACCGAAAGATAAGAAAAACATAGTTCAATCATTTTTAAACCAAAAAATGCACAATTTACGAACTTATAAGAATCAAGAAACTGAGCTCACTGAGCCGAGTAGCAGAGTGGATAGGAGTGCAAAATAGGAGGTGCACATCTACAGGTTATAGCAGCCCCATTTACAAAATTTCAACGTTCTGAGGCTACTCGTTTTTGAGTTATGCGAGGAACATACACACACACGTACGTACGCACAGACGCCTTCCTCAGAATCCATTTTAAATTAGTTTTATAATTATTTTGGGGGAAAGGGTCCTTTATTCTGTCCTTACGCACGGATGTCACTCAGAAACATCGTTACATTACATTCGATAGCGGTCAAAATAGATATTTTCTTTGAAATATGGTACGCGAAATTTTTCGCGATTACAATACTTCCTTTTTACTTCGTACAAGGAAGTAAAAATTAAAACTTATTGTAGATGGTAGACAGGCTATACTCGGCTTACTTTAGTTTTTTTTTTTCTAATTAGAGGTAAAAATTTAGGGCACTGCTTATACACGCGAGAATACTCTCTATATATGAAGAGTTTGAAGATTAAATAATACAAAATATTCAGAAAAAATAATGACCGAAATCTGAGCTCTACCGGATTGATTACAATGAGCGATTTTACTATTCAATTTGGTTCAACTTTGAGCATATTTATCATTTAAAGCAGTAATTTAAAGATTCAAGTAAGCCAATATGCATAAACTTAATCCTTTTCTCCATACTTAAAAATAACCTAAGTTTTTAAACAGGACATTTCGCTTGATTATAATCTACTCTTTTTGCTTTCCAGAAATTGCCAGAAATATCTCGCGCGCCTATTTAAAAAGCTATAAATGCCGAAGAGAAACATCTTAGGTTAGTAGCCGCTGCTGTTTTAGTGAGCGGTTGTTGTTGACTTTAACGAATTCGCGGTGAGATCGGATTAACTTTCTCTGCGCTTTAGAAATGTTTTAGTAGTTTAAAATATATCTACTGATTATATTGCGTGATATTGTACGAATATCTTTGAGGAATAATCAAGTGTTTTGTTATATTTGTGATTAGAATAAATCTTATTAAATTTTTATCGGACTTGATCGGCATTCAATCTATATTACGAACCCGTACGCTCTTATGTTTCTCGCACCATGAAAAAACAAGGATACCCAGAGCCATCAAATTTTGAATAGCATAGTCATCTACCCAAATATGTGCGCTTGGAATCCCGAATTTGTAATTTGTTTTATTATGTTCTTCATATTTTGTAAAACTTAACGAATTTTTTATTAACAAACTCAACGATTTGAAAGCAAGCAACGGAATAAAACATTTTTAACTCTATATTTTTAAATATTTTGTGATTTTGCTGTTGAATCGAATTTTACGTGGCGTAGACAACAAGAATATAATAAATATAATAATACTTAATAAATAAAGTAAACTAGTATTTAATACATAAAGTAAAATAGTATTTAATAAATAAAGTAGTATTTAATAAATAAAGTAGTATTTAATAAATAAAGTAAACTAGTATTTAATAAATAAAGTAAACTAATATTTAACAATAAAGTAAACACACAAAACTTAATAGTAAAAAGATAAAAGGTTTGTAAAGTCATCTTAGTAAGCAAACTGAACATTAATATGATGAAGTAAGAAATGACTGGGAAAAAAAAAGAAAAGTATATGCCATCACTTAATGCTGCATCGGAAATTCTAAACATGTGCTGCTATGATGCTTTTAAAATTTGTAATTTTATTGTTGAATTGTACATGGCGTAAGGGCGAAGAAAATCATGCTCAACAACAAAGCTAAAAAGATAAAAAATATGGGTTGGTAGGAGTAAGTGCAACAGCAGACTGGTAGCTCAGCACGACAGCAAAAAACCTTAACAAACTCCTTTGGGCGACTGCTAAAATCTGAAATATTTCAGACTTTTTTTTTACTCTAAAGGGACTTTCTTCCTGAAGGACTATTGTTTTCGTTTTGCGATTTCGAGTCGGAAACATTAAAAGTCTGTATCACTTTTCAAACTGTTGCCACAAAATATTGCAGCCCTGTATTATATTTAAAGAAATTAAATAACGAAGAATGGGCATAAATGTATGTAAGCTTCTCGCATTGTGATAAAACGATGGTACCTAAAGCAATCGAGTTTTGAATGCCGTCATCCTGCTGCGAATATAGGCATCTGGAAGCCCAAATTTGAAATTTGGAATTTGTTTTATGAACGATTTCATATTTCGTAAAACTTTAACGAATTTTTGATGAACAAACTCCAGGATTTCAAAGCGGGCCGTGCCAACGTTGTGCAGAAAAAAACCTTTTTATCTGCAGCGCGTGAGACCGTGTGTAGGAAATTCTAAAGATAGGCTCGATTTAAAATTATTTTGCGATATTGTTCTTGAACTGAATTTTATGGTTTAAATGCGAAGAACATGATATTCAATAAATAAAAGTAACATACAAAATGTTTAAAAATGCCCCTTTGGAAGTAATTTAAAATCTGAAACCTTTCAGATTTTTTTTTTATTACTATTATTATTATTTTTCACAAATCAGCTTAAAGAAATCGTCTACCTTTGTTACTAACGGTGAAAATGTAGCTTTTAAGAGCTACGAAATTAAACAGATATTAAAAAAAAAAAAAAAAAAACGAAAACGAAAGGTTGTAGATTTTAAATTACGTCCAAAGGGTCGTTTTTTTAATATTACCTATATTTATTATATATCATGTTCTTCGCACTTAAACCATAAAATTCAGTTCAACAGCAATATCTCAAAGTAATATAAAATGAGCCTATCTTTAGAATTTCCGATACACAGTTCCGCGTGCTGGAGATAAAAAAGATTTTGTTTTTCCCGCAGAGTGTTACCATTGCTAGCTTTTAAATCGTTGAGTTTGTTCATTAAAAATTCGTTAAAGTTTTATAAAATATGAAGTAGATAATAACCCAAAATTCAAATTTGGGCTTCCAGATGCGCCTATTCGGGTCGAAATGTACGTTATTCAAAATTGGATGGCTCTAGGTACCGTTGTTTTATCGCATTTGGAGAAATATATATACATTCATGCAGATTCTTCATTATTCAACTTCTTTAAATATAATACAAGGCGATAACTTTTGGTGGCAACAATTTGAACAGTGGTACAGCCTTTTATAGCGATTCAACGCAAAATAGCAAAACGAAAACAATAGTCCTTCAGGGAGAAAGCCCCTTTGGACTAAAAATGTCATCAAGAATATGAGTTTCCTGAATCATCATTAAGATCAAAATAAAGAAAATTTCTATCTCTGATCATATTTAGACCATATCTAGAAGTAACCGGTCAAATCCAAAATAATCCGGTTAAATTCTTGTACATTTCTGCGTTAGTCAGGCACATGTCGTGAAGTAACCAACTTCAGAATTTGGCCATGTTATATATATACATTTTACATACCTTTCCCCTTTTACAAACGCTTCTTTGTTTCCAGATTCTTGTATACATTGGTTGGTTTATTTTCCGTTTTATCTACTTGCTGCCGTAGATGTTCATTGAACAGTAACTACCTTAATACAAACCAAACTAATCGCATACAAAATTCTAAATTATACGAGTAAACTTGCTTTGGAATTAGGCATTTGTAGCTAGTTTGTGGCACTTCTAAATTAGTTTGTTTTGCATACGAATACATCTTTTTTCAGACATGGCATTTTTTTGAATGAAAAAATCTTAATTGCCATAACTCAATTTTTATCAAGCGTTACTTTTCTAACTTAACCACTTTAAAAACACCAGTCAAAAAACATTTGAAGAAGATACGCGAAGTCAAAACACTCAGACTAGATTTTCAACTTCGAAGCTAACTGTAAAACATCATTTCTTTCTTTGAATCGGTCATCCGTCATTGCTTCATATAAAAGAAAATTAAAGATTCCCTTGCGTGACCGCTTTTCACCGTCTTGAGGACACAGTTGTCTCGGGCAAAGAAGAACAGAAAAGGAAAACAGAAATTTTTTTTTTACTTTTCGTGGAACGCAGGCCCGGATGTTTAGATTCGGAACAGGTATTTCCAAGGTGAAGTCTTTGAACATTGCAACAGAGATTTTAGACTCGAGAAGATAGCGTCTATTTAGTTCCCGACACTGAACTTTGGAACAAAAGAAATGTTCATCATGCCATGATGTTCAAAATTATCGACAAGACAATTTAAAGGGGAACAAAGCGATAGAAATTTTCCAACATTTCGCTCTAGTTTTCTAAAATTAGGTCAAAGACTATTTGGAGCTACTCCTGCCTGCTTTATTTTTTTGCGCCGGAGTTATTTTTCTCCTAATATGACCACGCTAATCTCATTATCCACTCTGCAGATGTTTTCATTGATTGTAATATTGATTTATCCGAATTCTTTTAACGCATGCTACACTCTGAAGCTAGGGTTTAATCTAGGTTTCGCTAGGGCTTAATCTGCAGAGTCACTACTCCAGTTTACCATTTACTTCTAACTGATAATTCCAGCCAACTTAAATTCTATCGGCTTCTGAAATATAAACGAAGTCTTCATGAGATAACATCTTATGATATGGCAAAATGATCGTCCATAATTAAGTCTACCAAGTCAATTCAGATGCGTGTTTGGTTATGAAACAAATACAACAAGCTAACAAAGCTTTCTTTTGTTGCAACATCGTAACCAATTGGCTTAGCTTTTGAGCAACGTAAATGATACTGGAAAACGGCGAATGTGACTGAAATTCAAAAACTGAATTTGAAGCCCTGCCATCCACAAATCGCAAGACAAATTTGAAATTCATGAAGCGACGGTGCGGAAAAAGGAGGTTAACAAAAGTGCTGCTCCAGTACTGTGCTGATGAGACTAATATCAGTAGAGAGCTTGCACAGAGCTTTGTGGAGTCAGGAATGGGAACTATACACATCGATCCTTCTCTACGCATTAAATTAGAGCGATCCGGATAAGCGACTTGAATTTTGTGAGACGGTCATAAATATGTGTGAAAAAAAGAAGAGGTTCCCAAGATTTAATGCTGTAATCGGATGAAGAAACGTTGAAACTGGATGCAACAATTACCATTCATAATTCTGTATACTAGCCTAATGGACATCCACACATAAGTGAAGCTAAGTGCGTTGTCATGAGTATCAGTATTATGTTGTGTGCATTTCAGAGGGTTGCTCGGGCTGCAAAGCCGTAGCTACTGTTTTTATCCTGCAGAAGCAGCAGAAGATTTCTGCTTGCCAAGAATGGAAAACGTTTCAGTCTGAAATTTAGTAACATCAGTTTGGCACCCCCCGGATATTGCGCCCGAGGATAGATGTCTCCCTTTACTCCTTCCTAACAACAGCACTGTCGGGCCGTATTGCTTCTTAGGAGCTATTACAGGTGATTCTTTACGCGTGATCACTCCTGATATTAAGGAAATTTTTGATAATGAAGTTGAGTATTAAATGAATGAAAGAAAATTTTTGACAAAACACTATAATCAAGAGCCATCCAATTCTCACATCGTTGATTTTCTCGATCAAAAATTTCCTGCATAGGACGACTAAATACTGTATAAAAAGTAAAAAAAGGAAAAAAAATAAAAATTGCTGATGGCATCACATTCCTTGGCCTAATCATTGACAAGAAATTAAATTGAATCGAACATTTAAAATTCATTAGAAATAAAACCTCCAAAATTTCAAACAACATCCGAAAACTGAAAGGATTAACAAAAAACTCTCTTTAATATAGTTATTGAAAAAACTGTATTGTATGGGGCAGAAACTGTTCCATAAAAGATAGAGCTTTCGAATATTCCAATTACGAATCTCCCCTATAACCCGTACAGAAGGCACCCAGCAGTGAATCCAAAAATCAACTGTATTGTAAAAGACACACAATCTAGAGAATACTACACATGCGCATACACACATGGCTTTAAAATCGAAGAAGGAATCGGATGTGCATGCATTATTTATATAAATTCTCGAGTTAAAATAATACGAAAAAAACTTAAAAATCAAAACAGTATATTTCGAGCTGAGTTATCAACAATAAAAATTGCCTTAGAATATTGTACCGAAAACGAACTAAAAAAATTCATATATTCAGGCGTGAAATAATACCAGAACAGAAGAAGGGTGAAAATAACCCTTTATTGTTTTATCTGTACATGGACACGTACTTCGTACTTTGCAATAACGCCGACAGCTTGCGGTGGAACTTAAGCGTGGTTACACCAGTCAATCCAAGTCTAAAATAGAATAGTGCTGGAATCGCATTTTAAGTTACGGCTAAATGAGGTTGACTCGACAACCTAACAGGCGTGATAATTTTTCAAATGGCCAAAAGGCGTATCAGCAACCCCGCGTAACAGCAAGGTAAGAAACGAAACGTGGGCTGGCTAGCGAAAATACGTTCTGAATAAACTCTAAGATTCATCCGTTTAAATATTCCCTTCACTTAACTTTAAATTTATATCCTAGAGAGTAAATGTGAGGGGAAGTTGAGGAGTTCAGGAAAGGGAACAAAAATTTCAATAATATGTTAACGGAACTAAGGGAAGTTCTAGAATATTGAGAAAGTCCGTGATGGCACTTGTAATACTGGAGCTATTTCTAGTCACTTCATCCAAAATTTTTGCATGTGGCTGCTCTGTATTTTTTGGGGAAGCATCGAAACTCCATGTTTCAGTAATATCATCGGAATGAAGATTCTTCGCTGTAGCAACTACATAAGCCTTAATGTAGAATTTGCAGAAACACGTGGAACGGCTCTTGTCTGTTCAGTTGCAATAGGCATCTTTGGATTGCCAGACTTAATTTCGTCATATTCATGGGATTTTGGAACCACAATCTAAAATTAGCAGTGTAGCTTTTCTATCCATTTGTCAATGCAATCCGAACTTATGCGATCAAGACAACACCTAATGCATCTGAGCAGAAACTTACACTCGTCTGAAGAATGGTAACGATGCTGATAAGTATGGCATTAAACCCCTCCTCCTTTGAATTTGTAGGGCTCAAATTTTATTTCGAAAGCTAAGCTATCAGTTAGATTTTACATCTCCGTTTGCTCCCCGCTTGACTAACTAACTGCTCCGTAAACGATGCATAGGAATGTATGCGGAATCTGTACATGGGCATAATTTGATGACACTGAATACGTCAGTAACTTTAAATATTGTTTAATTCCTTCTGCATCACAGTCGGAGGGCTAGCCCCTCAGAACAACTTTAATTGGTTTTATAATAGCACTATGTACAACATAATGCTGGATCAAATTATCCGCCAAGTACCTGGTGATTTTCCTATGGAAGGCTATTCCGATATCGAGTGACAGGCCGACGGCTGGTTATTTGCATGGCAAACTACGAGGTCAGGCAAAGATTGTCGGTCCAGGGGCCTTTGAATTTTTCCATTCAAACAATTAAATAGAGTAATAAGAACGAGAACAAATTTTTCGGAAGCTTTTACTATTTAATATGTGGGTAGAAAAAAATTGCATTTGCTTAGGGAAGATGACAGTGAACTTCGCTCTCCCTCACTGGCTACGCCCACGAAGAGGAATTACAACAACTTCAAAAAGAGCAAGAAAAGACAATTGGGGAAGAATGTCTCCAGAAGAGAAAGAAAGAAGAATTACCCTATTTCAGCAAAATTTGTACGTAAGGAAGCCAGGTGCAAAGTTTTCACATAATAATATCACCCTGACAAAGTAACAGTTGTAGGGTAATTACTATTTTACACAACTAGTTATTTTGTGATTTAGATCTTTACTGTCAACTTCTCCTTTGCGCTTCTCTACCAGAATGCAAATTAGTTTGAGAGTTTTTAAGTAGAGGTTTTCGGATTCTAAGACAGCGTGTTTCTGCCTCTCGAGTCCACGTTACTAGGTTTGGCTAGCTCTAATAAGATTGTATTTCTGCGGCGTCTCGCCGACATTCAAATTATTACGCTAGTGAGAAGTATTTGAAAAAACTTCGCGTTAAATCAGTTGTATAGTCTTGTGCCACTAGGCTTCATTCAAATTTGAATTTGACTGTTTTAAGTTATATCGCCACAACTGTGGCTGATTTGTAAGCACAAGAAGTGCGTTTATGTTCAAATTCTAATTTAATAAAAATGTTTGTTTTTAAGCCTTTTGTAAGACTTTGCAGTTCCTTTATACGGCCTAGCTGGTCAGAGGATTTTAAAATGCAGATAATAACACATCTCATTAGAAAATTGTAAGCGAAGACCACTGAGTCTCAAACAGCCTCGAGTGGCAAGACAAAGAAAAAATTAAATACCTGGTGCTTTAATAAAAGGGAACAAACATCTCTCTTACCATTTTCCGCTTATGCCATCCATTTTCGTTCGTATAATTACAGTGAAATTAAATTAAGGTTCGACCATTTTATCTGTTTAATATTTTACTTATCTATCTTGTTTTATAGTTAACTACCTTTTAAACGCGGCTTCGCTCGCGTTGATGTCCTTAAATAAGTTTCAAAGACAAACATTTCAAAGACACTCATTTCAAAAATAAAATAATTTGATTTTCATTTTTATTGCCTGACCAGGATAATCAGGATAAATGTTTAGTTACCATTAATTATTTTTTAAGTTAAAAATTCACTCGGCGCAAAATTTCAGTCAATACTGCCCTTCTTCATTCAGATAAAAAGAAATCCCATATTGATGTCGCTAAGACGCTATTCTGCATGATTTTTAAAATCCGATTTGGATATATCGAACATTGCAATCTTATCTTATGTATTATTTTCCTTTGGATTTTACTAAAAAATTCTAAAATAAAATATAATTTAAAAAACTGAAAAAACATGCTTTATTAAGATATCTCACTACAAAAGTAAATAATTTACATTACCAAGATTTCAAAAAGTTAAATGTTTGCGTGGTTTAAGCCACGGACCTGCGCGCGCAAACAAACTTTTACATCGTTTAACTTATCGTTATGAAACTTTCAACATTTAATGTTTATACAAAGACAATAATTTTAAGCTATAAAACATATTACATAGTTTAAGTTTCAACAGATAAGATACATTTTACACAGAGGCTGTTCGTACATTTTTTAGACGACGTGTATTGTATTCACAAAACTAAATTACATAAAATTCTTGTGTTTTAAATGTTCTATTTGACATCCCTTATTATGAACTCTTTCGACACCGCCATTTCCAGGATAATAATGCCTTTTGAAGTGTCAGAAGAGGTATTCTATCCCATTCCTCCCGAACACTTTTCCAGAGTCCTGTTAGGGTTTTGGGACAACGTTTGGATAATGCAGTTTTTAAAAGCGAGAAAGCACAAAAATCCATAGGTGACACATCGGGAGATTTAGTAGGGATATTAGTGAAGGGTATGGCCTTGATACCAGTTTTTTGTTCCATTTCTTTTAGGAAATTTACAGAGAATTTTTATGTGTCACTGCTAGCTTTGTCCCGACGTAGTCTCACAGATGGATGGCACTGTGGGTAAAGCGATGGTATTTCATTCAGAAAAATTGGTAATCAAATATGTTCCGGATAGTATTTGGAGTTAATCTTGACATTTTTTTGCACGCTGTTTACTTTTAACTTGGCATTATAAGAAAAACCAGCAACAATCGTGAATCCCTTTGAAAAACTTTCTTTCGATTCTTTGAACCATGTACTTAAATTTTTTTCTCCCCTTTTATGATAATAAATGGCTCTTTTTTTCGTTACAATCATTTATATACACCCACGCTTCATCTATTATGACAATAGTTTTCCATTTTTCTTCGGATAAGTGTTTCTCATATAGAATTCTGCAGCGTGTCCCGCGTCGAGCGATATGCTTCGGAAGAAGACGATGCACATTGCGTTTTTTCGCTTTCGTAAGGTTTAAATCAACGTTTATCATTTTGTTTACAGTGGACACCGAGCATTTTAATGATTTTGTAACTGTCCTTCGACTAGGGGGATTTTCTTTTAACACTAAACAACGTACCTTTGCAATAGTCGAAGATGTCCGTTTTTTCCTCGGATACTTGTTTGGAATTTTTGTCCCACTCGAGGCTCCAATTCGACGTTTTTTTACTTTCTTGTCGATGATATTACCTATCGACGCTTTAGATATCCCAAAACCACGACTCTCACATCGTTTTTGGATAACGGAGTATGCCTATTTCTCTTCGGAAAAAGCGTAAATGTAGCCTTCGAACCACTGCTTTGTTAAATTCGCCATTTTGAATAAAAACAAAACTTTCAAGCCACAGACGATAATTTTGACTTTTAAAAACATAGTAGAATTACAATTACTTCTTTTGCGGCAAACGGTTTTTTATTACCGCTTACCAAAATCGTCTAAAAAATGTGCGAACAGCCTCTGTAACCTTCTAAGATATCAAAAATATTTCTTGAAAACTTTATGATAATCGGTTAAGTAATTAAGGCATGAGAGCATAACAAACAAACTCACATTATAAGGTATTTCTCCCGCCTTCTTTGCATGCCTTCGTGGTGTAGTGGCCAGCACGGTCGACGCGTAACCGAGAGGTCTGTGGTTGGATTCCCGGCGAAGGGGTTGTTCATTTTTCATTCTTCTGCTTTAAAATGAATCCTAATGTATCTACAAGTAACGTCCGAACTAAAACAGGTGGTGGATGATCATTCTCCACCACCGGGATTTGGCGATCAAATTACCCAAACCCCAGTTGCCCTTTAAAAAGGGTAGTATATAAGGTATTTCTCCACCTTCTTCGCATGCCTTCGTGGTGTCGTGGTAAAGACGATCGACGCGTAAGCCAGAGATCCGTGGTTCGATTCCCGGCGTGCTCATTTTTTCCTTCTTCTGTTTAAAAAAAAAAAAAAATCGTAATGTCTCTACAACATTCGCATTGTTAATATTAGTTAAGATGCTTTCCTGGGATTATGAACTAGTGTACAAAGTACTCTTGTAAAGTTTAAATATACAATTATTTGTTCTCCAAACGCTGATTAATCAGTCTTCTACCAATTCTTATGCGAAAATGTGTTTTGGTTTACGAATATTTTGCTTAACGAACGGCCTTCGGGAGCGAATTATATTTGTAAACTGAGTTTCCATTTTATTAATATGGAAATATTGTTGACCAAATCTGACTTAGATAACAGGAATAAAAGCTAATTCAAAGCACAAAATATTTTTATCACAAATCTGATGCATAAACCCAAATTCTTCATACCGCTAAGCCAGCTTTATTTTGAAAAATTACTGTGGGATTTTCAAGGCCATTTTTACTTCCCTGTTTAACTATGTGAAGTTCTTGTTCACATATATTTTAAACTAAGTTTAAGTGAACTTGAGGATTAGAATTTGTGAATATCTCATGGTACTCAAAACATTCTGCATTTGATGACTCATTATAAAGCATTCTTTCTCATTCTTGGCTTCCCATAAGCAAATTTAATATCTTATATTTAAACAGTATATCATATATGAACAGTTGAACTTTAACAACGTTACAACGGTATCTCGTCTGTTGAAATAAAATAAAAAGAATATACATATTGGTTTTTTTATGTCTTTATTTACATTAAATTTATCGTCATTTTTGCAAAACGATAGTATTAATAAAACCACGATGAAATTTAGTATATTAATTGAATATTGATTATTTATAAGGTTTTCTTATACACAACTTGAGCACATTAGCAACATTTCAGAAATTATTGTGGTGAAATTGGAACATGGAATTTGTGTGATAAAAATGGCATTTTAAGAGGTTTTATTAGTTCAAAGCGGCTTTGTACCTGGGGGACTATTGTTTTCGCTTTGCGATTTTGCGTCGTATCACTCTGAACGTCCGTTTCTCTTTTCAAATTGTTGCCACCAAATATTATCGCCCTGTATTATATTTAAGGAAATTAAATAATGAAGAATCTGCGTAAATTTATATATATTTCTCCAAATGTGATAAAACAACGGTACCTAGAGCCATCCAGTTTTAAATAACGTACGTTTCCAACCGAATATGGAATTTGGAATCTGTTTTGTTGTCTATTTCCTATTTTGTAAAACTTTAACGAATTTTTGATGAATAATGTCAAAGATTTAAAAGCGATTCTTGTATTGTGATAAAACAACGGTATCTAGGGCCATCCACTTTTGAATGCCGCAATCCCACTGCGAATATGGGCATCTGGAATCCCAAAATCGAAATTTGGAGTTTGTTTTATTATCTATTTCATATTTTGTAAAACTTTTACGAATTTTTGATGAACGAACTCGAGGATTTCAAAGCGAGCCGTGGCAACGTTGTACAGAAAAAACATTTTTATCTCCAGCGCGTGAGACTATGTATCAGAAATTCTGAAGATACGCTCAGTTTAAAATTATTTTGCGATATTGTTCTTGAACTGAATTTCATGGTTTAAGTGCGAAGAACGTTATATTTAGTTAATAAAGATAGCACAGAAGATATTAAAAAGAACGCCCCTTTGGAATTAATTTAAAATTTGAAATCTTTCAGATTTTTTTTTTTTTTTAATTGTAGAATTTGAGTATTCAACACACTTTTGCTTTAATAACATAGCTAAAATGGCAGTACTCTTTCTTTTCATGCTTCGCACGTCCTGCAGGATAGACAAAGCGTTGTGTGTAATGAAAGGTTAAAGAAACAATAGGATGGTAAGAAAAAAAAATTGTAAGGGTTTGCGTGTTCACACTTTCAGTAATATTTCTTAAGTTATGCAAATGGCTCGCGTTCTACAGAACTGATATTATCTGATTTTGCAAGTTCTCTGTTAGGGAAGTGCAAGAAGAATGCTTTACAGCAGCGATTCTCAACCGGTGGTACCTAAGGAGAAAAACAGGCAAAGAAACAAGGTATTTGCAACTATTAATTTCAAAAATTAAATACGCCAACATCCTGTTTAAGTTTTTTCTCTAACGTTTGTAATTTTTTGTGATCATAGTTTTGTTCAAGGTCCATAGCCTTTCATAGATTTTAGGAAAATAATTTTTTTTTATTGTCACAAATATTCTTTTAACCATAGATATAACAAGATTCGTCAAAAATGATGTTTATAAAAGGAATAATAGAAATAGATGTTGTACTTAATAGGAAATAAAAATAAATTCGCGTAAAAAGATAATAGCGTCTCATTAATTCTTTTAGGAGTTGATCGATTTATTGGCATGTCTACACTTTCCGGCTCATACTGCTATATTTTCAATGGAATCATTTTTTATGTGGATTTGCTGTCTCTAATAGCATGTTTTTTGCCTTCTTGTTGCTTTGTATTCCTTACTTTTGTACGCGATTTCAGAAATCGTCCTTTGTTTTTGAAGAACTCGCAATATATTGTGCATTTAAATATTTGAGAAAAAATAATAATATAAACCTAGATTTCCAAAACAGAAAAATCTGATGTGTACCACATGACTTCCTTGTACGGAATATTAAATTACACGCAATTTTCCTGCATTTCATTTAAACATATTGAATTAACAGTTAACGAATTTTGAATTAAATCTACTTCGTCGATAGCGCGTAAACCACAACAGAATAAATACACTCTTTAAAGTTCACTATATTTATTTACCATAGATACACTTCGGCGCTAGCTTCACTTAACAGCGCTACATCTCATACATTTTATAACTGAGAGTAAGGAAAAATTACAGCATCTGAAGAATTACCACAAGTTCTATTCAAATACTGTAATAAATCTAAAACGATGTATAAAAGAAATTAAACAAATATAAAAAAGGAACACTTTTTCACAGACGATTCAGCGCCGCTTACCTAATGCGCATGCGCTACTAATTAGTTCAGTTCTCACTTCGTGGTAATGCAAAAATACATAAAAGTTCAAAATATTTTCATTAAAAATTGAAAATTATAGAAAAATATAAAACACAGAGTACAGTTAAAACAATTAAAAAAAACAGTTCTTTTCAATTAAAACTACGATTTGTACGCAAAAACCAGCTAATAACTTAAATTATAATTCCAGAATGAATGAAGCATAATTTAATTCGCAAAATATAACAGAAGATGTTCCTTTCTTGTTGCAAAGCTTAGTTTTCAGAGATTGGCAACAAATCCACTATTCTACTAAGCATCAAATGTAAACAAATATGTCCCCTATCATAACCAAAAATTAGGCTTAGCCGCACTTAAAAAACTTTTAAATTGTTGATAATGCCACAATTATTGCACGCAGATTAACTAAGGGCATAAAACTCTTAACCGAAAGATAAAATCAACATAATTCGATCATTTCTAAAGTAAAAAAATGCTTAGTTTACAAACTTATAAGAATAAAGAAACTGACCTCACTGAGCAGAGTAACAGAATGGATATATATGTACATATATTTATATATATATTATTATTTTGGTGCTGCTGATTGCAACCAAAATGCGAGGTGCACATCTACATGTTACAGCAGCCCTATATACATAATTTCAACGTTCTGAGGCTCCTGGTTTTTGAGTTATGCGAGATAATACACAGTCCAGTCACATTAATGTGACCATCTGTCAAAAGCCAGAATAACCACCTTTCGCAGAGCGGACTGCTGCGAGACGTGCAGGAAGAGAGTCACATAGGTCCCTGAAAGTGTTCTCTGGGATGTTGAGCCATGCCGACTCTAATGCCGTGGCCAGCTGCGCTAGATTACGCGGTTGAGGATCCATGGCGCGAACAACTCGATCGAGATGGTCTCACAGATGCTCGATTGGGTTTAAGTCAGGTGAGTTTGCTGGCCAGGGGAGGACGGTAAACTCATCCTGGTGCTCTTCGAACCACGCACGTACACTGGCAGCTGTATGGCACCTCGCATTGTCCTGCTGGAAGATGCCATCATCCTGAGGAAAAACAATGCGCATGTAGGGGTGAACATGGTCCGCAAGGACAGATGCGTACTTGTATTGATCCATTGTGCCTTCCACAATGATCAGTGAACCTAGAGAATGCCAGGAAAACATTCCCCAGACCATAATGCTCCCGCCTCCAGCTTGGACCGTTCCGGCAATGGTTGCAGGGTGGTTCCTTTCAGAGGTTTCACGCCTTATACGCCAACGTCCATCTGTCCGATGGAGCATAAAACGCGATTCATCCGAAAACGCAACCTGTCGCCACTCAGTGGACGTCCAGCTGCTGTACTGGCGTGCAAATTCTAGCCTTCGCCGTCGATGAACAGCAGTCAGCATAGGTGCACGAACCAGGCGTCTGCTTCGGAGGCCCAGACGCAGCAATGTTCGCTGAATAGTACTTTGGGAGACACTTTTGGTAGCCCCTTGGTTCATTTTGGTGGTCAGTTGCTCAACGGTAGCCCGTCTATCTGCCCGAACGCATCTCCGCAACCGTCGTTCGCCTCTGTCATCTATGGCCCGTGGTGCACCACATTTGCCACGTCGCTGATTTTGGACAGTCCCATTTTGCCATGCACGGTACACTTTTACCACGGCGGCACGCGAACAGTTCACAAACTCAGCCGTTTCGGAAATGCTTCCACCCTTGGCCCGAAAGCCAATGATCATGCCCTTTTGGAAGTCGGATAAATCGCTTCGTTTCTGCATTACGCCAAGGATTGAAATGTTTTCCGAAGCCCTCACACACCCTTTATATACGCTCAACTGCACTGTGCTGCCACCTGCCTTCTGTGATTGGTTATTTAACTCTGACATGGAAAGTACGTGGTGGTCACATTAATGTGACTGGACTGTGTACATACATACATAAGAACGTACGCACAGACGCCACGAAAAAAACTCTTCAGAATCCATTTTAAATCATTGTCACAATTATTTGGGAGAAAAAAGTCTTTCATTCTGTCCTTACATACGGATGTCACACAAAAACATCGTTAAACTGCATTCGATAGCTGTCAAAATAGATATTTTCTTTGAAATATGGTACCCGAAATTTTTCGCGAATACAATACTTCCTTTTTACTTCGTACAAAGAAGTAAAAATAGCTAGGACTGACTAAGCGGAAAAGTGACGATTCACAGGTGGTGAATCCGACATAATAATCCGACAGCTATAAGAATATCGAAAAGAAAAGAAAAATGTTTTTTATAGGAAACATAATGAAAGTTATTAATCAGTTGGATTTACTTGCAGATGAAATGGATCCTCAAAACAAAGTGTTATTTGCGGTGGACTTTTATTCCATCAAAGAATGAAACCATCGTTTCTTAAAAGGCATCTCGAATCCAAGGGTGTCAGTGTCAGTTTAGAGAGTAAACCTGAAGAATATTTTAAGAGGAAATTATCGGAGTTCAAAAATAGTAAAAAGTTTTACTACTTCAGGTGAAAAAGCTTTGGAAGTTAGTTACCTAGTAAGCCTAAGAATTGCCAACTCTAGGCAAAAACCTCACATTACCAGCAGCTAAAGATATCACTTTAACATTATTCAAATAAAAAGCTGCTAATGAACTTAAATTTATTCCGTTTTGAAATGATACCATATGACGACAAATTCATGAAATGGCAAATTCAATAAAAGTGACACTAATTCCAAAAATAAAACACAATGAGTATTTCGGGTTGTTATTGCATGAAAGTACTGAAATAACGAACTTTGTTCAATTATTAGTTTACATGCGTTCCTAAAAAGATAAAATCCAGAAGAGCAAGTAGGACCTGAAACTTAATTTATTCACTGCTCCATTCATTGTGCACGATGAAGGTTTAGCCAAACCAGTCCCCAAAAACCAGAAAATCATTTTAAAAAAAGCCGTGAAAATTATTAATTTGGTTAAAAGCCGAGATTTAAATTCAAGAATATTTACGATTTTATGTCAAGAGATGGGCAGTGAACATGAAACACTTGTTACATTCCGAAGAAAGGTGGTTATCCAGGGGCAAAATTTTAAATCGTCTTTTTGAACTTCGATTTTTAAGATCAGAAATTCACATTTTCACCTGCGGTTCAAAATTTCAATTGTAAAAATGTTTATTCGGTAAATTATAGTACGCGCACTGAGCATATATAGCTGATATTTTGGGAAACTTAAATGAATTAAATTTAGGATTACAAGGAAAATGTGTTAATTTGTTTACCATTAGAGATAAAATAAATGCAATGATAAAAAAACTCCACCTAGTAATCAAAGAATTGGATAATAATATTTTCAGCTTTTCACAACTTTGAGAAAGTTTTCCAACAGAAAATAATTTTAACTAATATTATAAATGCGAATGTGAGTTTGTTACGTTTTCACGCCTTGACTACTTAAACGATCATCATGAAATTTTCAAGAAATATTTTTGATATATGTATTAGAAAAGGTTATATATAGGCTATAAAATGTAACTTATCAGTCGAAACTTAAAATATATAAGAGGTTTTATAGCTTAAAATGATTGTCGTTGTATGAACATTAAATGTTTCATAACGATAAATTAAACGGTGTAAAAGTTTGTCTGCGCGCGCAGGTGCGTGGCTTAAACCACGCAAGCATAAAATGTTTGATCTTTTGAATACTTTAAACTTTTTAAAATCTTGGTAATGAAAATTTATTTATTTTAAATTATATTTTATTTTCGAATTTTTTAGTAACACAAAAAAAAAAAAAAAAAAAAAAAATAGGATAAGATTGCAATGTTTGATATATCCAAAAAGGATTTTAAAAATTATGCAGAATAGCGTCTTAGCAACATCGATACGGATTTCTTTTTATCTCAATAAAGAAGAGCAGTATTTACTGAAATTTTACGGGGAGTGTATTTTTAACTTAAAAAGTAAGTAACAGTAACTAAAATCTTATCTTGATTATCCTGGTCAGGCAATAAGAAGAAAACAATCAAATTATTTTCTTTTCTTTCCAATAATCTTTGAAACTTACTTAAGGACATCAACGCGAGCGAAGACGCGAGAAAAGCTACACTCATGTCCATAAATTAAGGATAATGCAAAATCAGGCAAAGGAAGAGTTAGAAGCAAAACAAATTTGACTTATTTCTACAGCTTATTTATTAAACAAAAGGTAAAGAGCAAAAAGCAGATGCTATATGTTTGATATTATTAAAAAAATTAGCGATTTTTTCTCTCTGGAGCAAATTACAAAAAAACACTATTTACAAAAAACCAATATTACATGGTTGGTATGATAGTTAATACATGGTATGTCCCCCAGCCGATGCAATACAGTCTGTACAACGCCTAGACATGCTGTGTATCAAATTATCGATCTGATCTTGGGGCATGTTACACCACTCAAAAAGCAATGGTCTCCGAAGTTCCGGTAGACAAGCAGGAGGAGGTGACGGGCTGCAACTCGTCGGCCAAGCATGTCCCACACGAACGTGTTCTACTGGATTCAAGTCCGGTGAGAAGGCTGGCCAGTCCATACGGGGGATATCCTCCGACTGAAAGCATTCGCTTACGATGTTTGCAGGGTGAGGACGGGCGCTGTCATCCATAAACACAAATTGTGCGCCAATAGCATCTTGAAACAAACGTACATGTTGTTCCAGAATGACGTCCCGATAGATTTGGCTTGTCATGGTTCCAATTTGAACATGCAGGTCAGTTCTGGAACCCAGAATAATTCCGCCCCAAACGGGCACTCATGCACCACCGTAAGTGTCGTTCAATGATGTTTTCTTGGTGGGAACGGGTACCTGGAGCTCTCAATATGAAAGTCAGGCGAGAATCAGACTGCAAGTTAAACCTGGACTCGTCGGAAAACATCACACGAGCCCACTGTTGCGGTGTCCACAATGCATGCTCTCTACTCCAAGCTAACCGCAGACGACAGTGAGTTGCAGTAAGTGGAACGCATGTGACAGGTCTACGAGCATATAGACCAATCTGCCCTAAGCGTCTGTACACGGTCTGCCTTGAAATTGTCGTCCCTGTGGCCGAAGAGAGCTGACGAGACAGGTCTGAGGCTGCGCTCCGCCTGTTTCTTTTGGCAGTGACTGCCAAATACCGGTCCTCATTCAGCGTTGTAACTCTGGAACTCTGGGGCGACCTGTGCTGTAACGTTTTCTCACATTACCATCATCTTGGAATCGTTGCCAAAGCCTGGAGATGACACTCTGTGCAATTCCAAGTTCGTCTGATACTTCCAGTTGGGTACGCCCACATTCCAGACGGCCGATCATTAACCACGTAAAAAATCATCCAAATGTGTCCTTTGTGTCATAACGATTCGGTTATTGCACTGAAATGCTTATAAAGCGCCTGCGAACAATTTTACTTCTTTACCTGTATTCCTTATATATCACTGTCTTACACTCTCGTCATTGTGACGTACCATCGATGTCATCTGTTTACTTCCTGAAATTTGCATATGATTCTTGAAGATGTGTGTAGTGATTTTACAGGTGATATATTAAGATTCGTAACAATATATTTTTTAAAATATTTCTATTAAGAAATTAAAAAATAATCATTGTAAAATATAGTGGTGGTAGTGAAGTTTTTCGGTTTTTGCTTAGTTGATACGCGTTAGTCAAAAGGTTGAGAACCGCTGATCTACAGCATAAAAAGACTTGTCATGCAGCAAAAAGAAAGTCGTCGATTACATACTTTATAAAGAGTCATAAAAAATATCTCTTACATTTATTTTGGAATTATTAAAAAGAAGCATGATTCTCGAATTTAATTCAAAAGCTATTTGAACTATTTTAGTATGCTGAAGCTATAGTTAAAAATTACTTAAGAAATATTTCCTTCATGAACACTTTTAATAACTCCCAGAAATTGATTGGCAGATATGTATGTACTGTTTTGAATACAGAGGCTGTTCGCACATTTTTTAGACGATTTTGGTAAGCGGTAATATAAAATCGTTTGCTTCAAAAGAAGTAATTGCAATTATACTATGTTTTTAAAAATCATAATTATCGTCTGTGGCTTGAAAGTTTTGTTTTTATTCAAAATGGCGAGTTTAACAAAGCAGTGGTTCGAAGGCTACACTGACGCTCTTTCCGAAGAGAAATAGGCATACTCCGTTATCCAAAAACGATGGGAGAGTCATGGTTTTGAGATATCTAAAGCGTCGATAGGTAATATCATCCACAAGAAAGGAAAAAAAACGTCAAACTCGAGTGGGACAAAAATTCCAAACAAGTATCCAAGGAAAAAACGGACATCTTCGACTAGTGCAAAGGTACGTTGTTGAATGTTAAACGAAAATTCCCCTAGTGAAAGGACAGTTGCAAAATCATTAAAATGCTCGGTGTCCACTGTAAACAAAATGTTTAAATCTTATTTGATTGAAATCTTGATTAAAATTTAAATCTTAAGAAAGCGAAAAAACGCAATGTGCATAGTCTTCTTCCAAAGCATATCGCTCAACGCAGGACACGCTGCAGAATTCTATACGAGAAACACTTATCCAAAGAAAAATGGAAAACAATTGTCACAATAGATGAAGCATGGGTGTATTTTAATGATTGTAACAAAAAAAGAGCCATTTATTACCATAAAAGGGGAGAAAAATATTTAAGTACATGGTACAAAGAATCGAAAGAAAGTTTTTCTCAGGGATTCATGATTGTTGCCGGTTTTTCTTATAATGGCAAGTTAAAAATAAAGAGAGTTAAAAAAAATGTCAAGATTAACTCCAAATACTATTGGGAATATATTTTATCGCCTATTTTTTCTGAATGAAATACCATCGCTTTACCCACAGTGCCACCAATCTGTGAGACTCCATCCGGACAAAGCTAGCAGTCACACATCAAAATCCACTGTAAATTTCCTAAAAGAAACGGAACAAAAAACTGGTATCGAGGCCATACCCCCTTCACTGATATCCCTACTAAATCTCCCGATGTGTCACCTATGGATTTTTGTGCTTTCGGACTTTTAAAAACTCCATTACCCAAACGTTGTCCCAAAACCCTAACGGGACTCTGGAAAGCTGTTGGGGAGGAATGGGATAGAATACCTCTTCCGACACTTCAAAAGGCATTATTATCCTGGAAATTGCGGTGTCGAAAGATAGTTCAGAATAAGGGATGTCAAATAGAACATTTAGAACACAAGAATTTTATGTAATTTAGCTTGGTGGATACAATATACATCGTCTAAAAAATGTGCGAACAGCCTCTGTAGATAGTTTTATTTAAACACAAAGAAAATAACAATGACCCAACTTGGGTTTACACAAGCCAACACTTCTGGCTTAATTTAGATACGTAATGCTGAACTAAATTAAATGTATTAGCTTAATCTAACGGCTCACAAGATAAAGTAACGCATAGGAAAGGATCTGGTTTGCCGAAACCGACTTTTTATGAACAGGCAAACTATGGTAGCGGAAATGTATATTTCGTGGCATTAGAAATGTTTTTATTATTACACTAATAGCAAATTATTATAAAAATTCTGAATTTGATTTGTTATTAAAATGTTTATCAACTATGAAAATTATTAAAAAGTACGTAAATTCATTTTAAATCGCTTAATTTGTTAAGCTGAGTAATTAAAGTTCTCATGGTGCACTCTTTAGCATTTATATTTATTGCGACACAAGGGGAAGTTTTGTCTTAAATAGGGAAATTTAAAAGAAATTTGATTACCGAAGTCACAGTTTCTCTTATGATGGCCCAGACTTCAGGTCACCCTATGGTCTTTTTATGGGCTGCGTCAGAGCAAACCACAAACAGCCAACAGCCCCAACAACAATGTCTGGACAACAACAATGCACTTAAAAGACAACAACAATGTTTGTCTTTTATGTGTTATTTGGCTTTTGCCTTATTACACTCGTATGTATCCATAATTTCAGCCGATTATAATTTAATTTTTTTTACTTCATTTTACAATTGCAAACGATTCATTTATTGTTCCCTTTTATTTTTATACTTCTTTTAATTTCTCAACATAGAGTAAGAAGGTAAATTTTGATTATTAAGGA
Organism: Stegodyphus mimosarum; assembly: GCA_000611955.2. Lineage (NCBI taxonomy): Eukaryota > Metazoa > Arthropoda > Arachnida > Araneae > Eresidae > Stegodyphus > Stegodyphus mimosarum. Next base: position 140,229 of record KK117343.1, read on the forward strand.
AAAATTTCATTCCTCTTTGCCAGAGCTTTAACACGCGCATTTATATAAAAAATGGCGAGATTTATTCCCCAGAGAACTGCATATAGAGCACTGGTTTGGCATTCCAACGCACAAAAAACACTGCAGGGATTTTCCTGTAGGGAATTTTTCTACAATTTTTTCGCCTCTCTTTTTTCTCCCGTTCTCTCTCTCTCACCTGCCCGCGCGGGAACCTCAACAATAACTAGTTTCGGCAGCCCGCCGTGTAGTCAACAGGTACCTCTCGCTTTGTATTGTTCACAACCTCGTCGCTGTAGCTGAGGTGGTAGCAATGACAGACCAAATGAAACTCATTGGATTACTCGAATTTCCTAATAAGCTTCGATTGTGGACATTGAAAAGGAGCTGAGAATCACAACTGACCATAGGTAAGTTTTCGAATTCACATTTTGTATAGTAGTTCACTTTGGTCATAATTTACCTCACTTCCTGGAAACAGAAAGGAAATAGCCGTTTGCCTTGTGTACGACCTATTCAAACTGGTTAAATGTCTGTAAAACGGAAGGGAAGGTATATTCATTAATTCACTATCCTGACAGTTCTTGATTATATTAAATGTGTGCTGCCATTTGACACGTGGATTATTTTAAATTCGTTTTGCAGCCTATCGGATGCTCCTGTTTCACTAAGATTAGGCGTTCATGAGGTCTGCAGATTTTGAAACTTTCCTTTATAATGTAAAAATGGTTTTCGCAGCATTTTCAGTGTTGTTCGCTAATGTATGGATTTATTTTTCCTCAATTGATCTTCTTAATGACATAACTCAAAACCGCCTACTGAAAAATCTTAAAATTTTAACGGTAACATCTTTAAGTAACTGAAAATTTTACCCGAGAATCATTAAAATGTGAAATGGGCTTTAATTCCGTTCAGATTCTAAAAAATTATCAGAGGAATTGCTCATGTCTGAGGTTTCAATGTAAACAATATAATAATTCATTTATTTAAAAATACATGGCCACTAGGCCTTCAATACCATCTTGCTTCCCAGTACTTCTGGACGACAGAATTAAAACTATCGGTACAAAGCACGTGTTTAAATGCTTCCTGTAGAATTCAAAAGACGAAATGATGCCAGAGCAGTAGCGGATTTTATATCCCTTTTCCGGGAAACATTGTGAAGTCTTTTATACACAAATTTGAACCCTGAATCTTGTTAAATCCTATATTTATTCATCATTGTAAATATTGCCCATTAAATTATATTCTGAAATTTACTTACACATAAATGTGCCTGATATTTTCCTACAACTTCAGCAATAATTATGCACTATGTAAATACAGAATAATTATCTGTCAGCTGAAAGGAATATATATCAGCAGAATATATATATACATATTTTTACAGATCAGAAATTTCAAAAGTTAATTAATAATTATTTGTGAGCTATTATTCATTAGCGGCTACTAATTATTAGAGAATGAAGAAGTTGAAAGTACTTTCTTCTTTGTGAAAATTTCTTTTCGTTTGTTTTCCTTTTAATAATTTTACCACTCTAAAAGGATATTAATTCCGTGTAATTTATCTCTCTCTTGTTTATGTATTTCTTTACATGTAAAAGAGAAAATATCGTGTGAACTATAATCTTTCGGCAACGGTATTATTGTCTAACCCAAAAGCAAAATTGTTGCGTCAATCTTGGAAGTGGAAAGAAAACATCATAATACGTAATCCTGGAAAGAAAAAAATAAGTTACTGGAGACAGTGAAGACCAAAGTTGATAATCCGTACGGCCTTTTCAAGAACCAGCAAAAGATTGTTCGGATAGTCGCGTTTCTTTCCTATAACTTGATGAATTGAATCCGAATTTCTATGAGGTGAAGTCTGTCGTAAATGGTGATGAGGAAAGGCGAATGTTATACAAAGGAGACAATTGAACATTTCTTCATTCTTGGCACATAAGATTCTTCAGATGCACACAAATGAATTTTCGCAATACGAAGCCATACATTTCGTAATTACTAGCTTACTTTCCAAATATTCACAGAATTGTAACTTGAAAAGAAATGGCGGACCTCACAGAGAAAGTGAAGAATAAAAGCTTAGGATATCGATCTTAGAACAGAGAGTTTATGATTTCGTTATATTTCAGTTATTGCCAGATAAAAGCTTCAGTTTCACTTTTGTCGTTATGTAAGTACATGCCTTCACAACATTACATAAGAATCATACGAATTTTGAAGTGGTGCATTTCAAAAAGATATATTATAAGCATGTTACTATTTCCAGGAGACTGTTTTTAGAAATAACCAAATTAAAAAAGAATGGTAGTGAAAGTTAAATTCAATATTTTACTTTCCGCACACGCACATATATACAAATAAAATCTTACAAGCCGTTTATCTTAAACACACACATACATACATGCATGCATAAGATGAGAATATGCATGTTTAAATTCTAATTTATGAAACTGATTCTAAATTAGGGACTTCAGGATTTTTAATTCATGATAAACAAGATTTTTTTAAAAAAAATTATGGCATCAGTTTTGCAATCTTCGCTATCTCCTTGCATCTGCTTTTGTCACTCTAAATTTATTGCAAACAATACTATGCCAAAAGCAATTTGATGTACCAACCGGTGATAGCTTCAGCTGCGTCTTTAATACCATAATTTTGTCTATAATAAATATCGCAATTTCAATCGCTGCAGCTTTTAAAATAAGCTAAGAATGTGTGGTAAAAGGTTAAAAAATTTCAGCCCAAAGGGGTATTAGTCTCGAAACAGCATTTTGCATCTATTTCATATTTTGTAAGATTTTAATGAATTTTTCATTAACAAACTCGACGGTTTCAAAGCGAGCAATGACGACACTGTACGAAAAAAAAAATTATCTCCGGCGCGCGAGCTGTCTATCGAAAATTCTAAAGATATGCTGTTTTTAAATATTTTATGATTTTGCTCTTCAATCAAATTTTATGTGGCATAAGCACCAAAAATGTAATATTTAATAAATAAAGCAAACGCACAAAACGTTAATAATAAAAAGACAAAAAAAAGTTTTTTAAAGCCATCTTGGTAAGAAAACTGAATATTGAAATGATGAACTGGAGAAAGACTGAAAAACAGAAAAATGTATGCCAACACCTAACACTTCATCGGAAATTCTAAGCAGGTGCTGCCTTTTTGTAATTTTCCTGAATTATATATGGCGTAAGTGCGAAGGAAATGATGCTTAGTAATAAGCTAAAAAGAGAGAAAAAGATAAAAAAAAGAGGGGGTCAGC
>KK117343.1:143548-185559 GCA_000611955.2 Stegodyphus mimosarum
CAGCTCAACGGCGTTAACAAACCCTTTTGGAGGAGCGTTAAAATCTGAACCCTTTCATATTTTTTCCATTTTTTTTGTCTGTTTTAATTTAAATTTGTTATTAATATTTCATTAAGTTTATTGTGTACCACAATAACTCTATCTCACGATGCGTAGAGCTTTCAAATGAAACGCAAGGACTATTGCCATAGATACTTCTTTCAGAAGATTGCTCTGAAAGCATTTTAAGCAGCAAAATACTGACTTTGTAAGGTTTATCCTAATTTTATTGACAGGTATTATAAGTTTATGCATCTTTCCTATCATTCTAGTTTCAGCTTGCAATTTCCTACCAGAATGTAATTTCAGAAACTCAGTGAATGCAAATGAGTAAGAGTAGTATTTAAGTCGATGTTTCACCGGCTTCGAGAGCTGAGTTTCTGACTAGCGCACGTTTGCCTTTTGGCTACGTCTCTTTTAGTTATTGCTACGCTCGGCCGTACTTTAGGACCTTGTTTGGCTTCGCCGACTTCATTAAGATTTAGGGACCAACTACTTAGAATCTTGATAGCTTCGGCTACATCTTTCAGTTAGGTTTAGTTAAGTTTAATTTTATGTTCACTTAAGTTCAAGCCCAAGTGGAGGCTTTGCTGTTCGTTCCGAGTTAGGAACTGCTGTATCATAGTTATTCTAAGAAATAAAGCATAGGCAACCTTTCTTAAGTCTTACGTCTCTGTTAACACACTTAAGTGATTATTTGCTTGTTAATGTCTGTGGGGTTCAAGAATTAAACACTGAATTAAATAAGTAAAACCCCACAAGTTATAGTCTGCAATATGAGAAAAAAAATTCTTTACAGCAAAAAAAAAATTTTTTTTCTGATAAATTAGGTAACTAAGTAACAAATAATAATAATAATAATAAAAATATATATAAAATAAAAATTAAAAAATCTGAAAGGTTTCAGATTTTAAATTACGTCCAAATTTTAACGTTTTGAGTGTTACCTTAATTTATTAAATATCGTGTTCTTCGCCCTAAAACCATAAAATTCAGTTCAACAGCAATATCGCAAAATAATTGAAAATCTTTAGACTTTCTGATACACAGTTCCCCGCGCTGGAGATAAAATTTTTTTTCCCTTAGAGTGTTTCCATTGCTCGCTTTTAAATCGTTGAGTTTGCTCATCAAAAATTAGTTTAAATTTTATAAAATATGAAATAGATAATAAAACAATTTCAAATTCCAAAGTCGGGCTTCCAGGTGCGCATATTCGGGTGGAAACGTACGTTATTCAAAATAGGATAGCGCTAGGTACCGTTGTTTTATCACATTGGAGAAATATACATACATTTACGCAGATTCTTCATTATTCAACTTCTTTAAATATAATACAAGGCGATAACTTTTGGTGGCAGCAATTTGAAAAGCGATACAGCCGTTTATAGTGATTCAACGCAAAACCGCAAAACAAAAACAATAGTCCTTCAGGGACAAAGCCCCTTTGGAGTAATAATAAAAAAATAAATAAAAAGCTTTCAGATTTTATATTATACCCAAGAAGGGCATTTTTTTAAAGTTTTTGTATGTTACCTTTATTTATTAAATATCATGTTCTTTGCACGTAAACCACAGAATTGATTCAACAGCAATATCACAAAATATTTAAAAACAGGGTATCTTTATAATTTCGGATACACAGTCTCGCTCGCTGGAGATAAATTTTTTTCTCGTACATTGCTCCTTGTGAAATCGTGGAGTTTGTTAATCAAAGATTCGTTAGCGTTTTACAAAATATGAAATAGATAATAAAGCAAACTCCAAATTTTAAATTTGGGCTCCCTGATGCCCACACTAGACTACATTATTCAAAATTTGATATCTCTATATACCCTTGTTTTTTTTTTTCAGAATGCCAGAAACCCGTATACATTTATGCAGATTCTTCATTATTTAATTTCTTTAAATATAATGCAGGGCTCTAATATTTGGTGGCAATAATTAGAAAAATGAACCGACATTTTATAGTAGACGACGTTAAGTACTAAAACGAAATTAACAGCCCTTTTGTGCTAATTGCCTCTTTGGGCTTAAAAAAGATAATTTTTGAACGCAAATCCGGCACTTTTACGACACAATAAAACTTTCATTGAAATCTCGTAAATTTGGAAAGGAGTAAATGGGCGTTAACTTTCCTTCAAAAGAATTAGATGTCTTAATGACTTCGCCATCAAATTTCACAGGATTAAAATTTCTACCAGTACTGACTTTTTATAGAACCGTTAATATCTTGCTATGGAATAACTTTCCCGGAAGCAGTCGGCATGAAGGCCTCAATTTATATTTTGCAGCCTAATCTTCTGATCGTATTAATAATTTTTTATCCTCAATATTAAACGCGAATTGCATTGCAAGGAATTTATACGAAGGAAAAGATTTCTTTTCGAAGAGGAGCAGGAAAATCTAAATTTATTCCTTCTTTTAATATATTTGACGCTGCGCAGTTGTTTAATCGAATAAGTTGTTGCATGAAGATTATGCATGCGCGTAGAACCATGCAACTACCTCGTTAATTTATTTTCATCCAAATAAATGTGATTTTATATTTTTTTTCATTTTGCTAAATAATGTTATAAAAGTTTTTAATTTCCTTTCTTCATACCATCTATTCATTTTCAGTTTTATATTTGCTAAATAATTCGTATCAGAATAAGCACTTTTTAGTTGCTGAAATTTAAAGCAGCATATTTCCTCTCTTTTTCAGTACAGTAGAAGTCCAGAAATCCGCAATGCTTGGGACCAGGGGTTGTGCGGATTTCAGGACAGAAAAGCCAAATCATAATATTCAGACTAAAAGTGCAAAATAAATAAGGCATATTAGATACATTTACTTGAATTATTATGTACAGTTATTATGTACAATAATATACATTATTACATTATATGCCTTAAATTATTATATATATATTTATTATATTTTATTCATAATGAAAGTAATTAAAAGTAAATTAATAAGCCCAAGACTTGCACTAAAGCTACAAAGTAATAAAGCAATAATTCACTATAAATTATAAAAAGAAAACTCTCCATATTACATCTCCAAGCAACGGAATTTTTTTTTGTAAATTCTACAGGTTCATAACCTCTTGCTCTGTGACACAGCTCTGTTGTTCTAAATGTTTTAGGTATTTTTCACCATGTTCCAAACCCTCATTAAAAGAAAATTTTCTCATCCTTATCGAATTCATTATCTGCATCGGTGTCGGAATCGTTTTCTTGCTGCGGCGAGTTCAAAACAGAGCCAATGATTTCATCATCGGTTATCTGATATGCCGGTGTTGGCTCATCTGAACATATCATCCATACTAAAAACTTCTTCTGGGCTAAGATATTTTCTCTACCACTAACACAGAATCATTACTATTCGGTAATTATGACAAAATTATTGGATAAATATTTTTTCTTCGGTATTTCATTCTCCATTCTGCCGTTTCTGGAACCTATAAATTCAATATTTACGTTTTGAGAGGGAGTGCGGATTTCAGGTCGGCGGATTTTTGGTATTTGACTGTATTTCCTATCTTAATGAGAATCACTCATTTACATCGTTTTGATTGATTCAGTTTGACTTTGATATCATATAAGCACGGGATAATACACGGGTTAATTTTAACATTTTACTTGATGAGATAATTATATTTAAGGTTCTCGTTAGGTAATAAATGAACTTGTTGTGTGGATTGGAAAGTTATTGTAGAGTCATTAGCATTTTTTTGAAGTAGGAGAGATGAAAAATCAGCAATGTCCTCGCCGGGAATCGAAGCACGGACATCTCCGTTACGCGCCGAGCGTGCTGACCGCTACACCACGAAGGCATGCGAAGAAGGCGGAAGAAATACCTTATATAGTAACTAAACTAAACTGCAGCGTTTTTGGGAAATTTATTTTCTGTTTTAAGACAAAAAGAGGCTTGCAAAGTGTATTTGAGCAGGTACGGCTCAAATACACTTTGCAAGCTGCAAATACACTTTGCTTTTACAGTCAATACCTTTCATAGAGGATCACCTTTGAAAATGATTAAGTATTTCTTAGAATGCAAATAAACATCGTTTTTGAATATCACTTCTGTTAGATGATCTCTTTCACAGAAGACAAAAAAGTAATCTGGAACTCACTTTACTACGCTGTTTCACGAGAGAATGGTGTACTACGTGGGCCGAAGGCCCTACCGCTATCGAACCGAAATTGGGTAATTTTTAATTATGAGCGCACTAACAAAAAATAAAGTATGAAGTATATTAAAGGTACTCTGAAAATTTGCAGTCAGTCAGTAACATGGTAGGTCTTTACTACGCTTCCTGCTAATTTCCATTTATGGTGCCGTACCTGCTCAAATACAAGACATTACGTATTGTTAACCGGGATGTCTGAAAGTCTTCCTAACTCGTATGTACGGCGCTTTCTAGAAATATATGCTCTAAGTTGAACTGAAATAGAATAAGAACTCTTTGTTCTTTTTACTTCCTTGTACGAAGTAAAAAGGAAGTATTGTAATCGTGAAAAATTTCGGCCACCATATTTCAACGAAAACGTCTATTTTGACCGCTATCGAAAGCAACTTAACGATTTGAGTGACATCCGTATGTAAGGAGAGAATAAAGGACTCGTTTCCCCCCCAAAATAATTATAAAACTGATTTAAAAGGGATTCTGAACAGATTTTTGTCGTGGCGTTTGTGCGTACGTACGTACGTATGTATTTCGCATAACTCAAAAACGACTAGCTTCAGAAAACTGAAGTTCTGTATACAGGACTGCTATGACATGTAGATGTGCATCTCGCATTTTGGTTGCAATCGGCTGCATAAATGTATGTATATATATATGAAATAATAAAAACAAAAACAAAAGGTTAGTTTAAATTAAAATTAGTTTAAATATATAATAAATAGTGCACACATAGAGCTTAGATTAAATAATATCAAATACTGACTATATATATGTGATAGTAAAAACAGATTTAGAAGTTTTGATGAGCAGGAATTTTGATTTCGTAGAATGCTGAGATGCCGATCCACACCGAATAAGAAATTTGGCAGTCGAGGCAGATTAAATCTCTATTTTAGTAAGCATATTGCGCCCACAAACAACTTGGCATTGTTTCAAGAGGTTTACATTTTTGATAACTTTGGAGCAAGAAGAAAGCGGCAGACAGCAGTCCAACTAGGTCGAAGAGTAGCGAGCAAGTGCATTACGTTCAGGATGAAAGCTTAATTCAGACTGAGTTTTGGTTTTGATTGGATAGTTAATACTTCTGTTAAATTGTTATTGGTTGCTTGGGTTTTAGTTCCATTTATATCATCAGAATTATGCAAGAGTCATATGACATGGATTAATCTAGAAATGACGCAGTGCAGGCAGAGAGAGGTTACTGTTTTTAGAATTGAGAAGGGAAATTTACGTTGCTACTTTAATCTTTTACATATTCTTTAATTTTTGACGTATTCCTCCCCCCTTCGAGCAGAAAAAGACGTAGTGACAGAGAATCCTTTTCTAAAGGAAAAGCGTTAAAGAAATGAAGAGAAATAATTTGGAAAAGACAAATCCTGAAATTTTGACCAAAATAATTACTTACATTATTGCAAAATATGAAAATTTACATATTTTTTTTCGAAATTTTTTTTGATAATATTTTAGTCCTTTAAAAATTTTCAGTCCAAAGTTTTTGTATTTTGCAGGCCACATAATTACATTTCTTCAGGGAAGGCTTCGCAAAGCTTTGAAACAATATTGCAATAGAAAAAATTTTGCACGCGTATTACTTATTTTGAATAATCACAACAAATTTCAAAATTTTCAGAACATAACTAATTTTCATCATTATAACTTATATTTTAACACAGTAAATTTTATAACATTATTGCTAAAATTATGGTTTTTACTGTTATTATCATTCATTTGCAATTTCGGATTTTACCAAATTGAAAGGACTCGCAATACTTACATGTTTGCTTAGAAGTATAGGGGCTAAATTCTAAGGGAAGAGAAGTTTAAATAATGTTTAGAAGTATAGGGGCTTCTAAGTATAGGGCTAGTATAGGCCATCATTAGGGCTAACCTCTTGAGTTAACCAGCGTATTCTGCATTGGTGGCTCAGGGTGTCTAGACAGTTACTTGAAAAGGCCTCCGTAGTTTCGTTATTCTTATACGTTTGTAAATTGTGCATTTTTTGCTTTAAAAGTAATTGAATTATGTTGTTTTTATATTTCGGTTAAGATTTTTATGCCCTTAGTTAATCTGCATGCAATAACTGTGGAATTATCAACAACTTAAAGCCTAATTTTTGGTTATGATAGCGGACATATTTGTTTACATTTGAAAGTTAGCAGAATAGTGGATTTGTTGCCATTGCGAATTAAATTATACTTGATTCATTCTGAAATTATCATTTTAGTTATTAGCTGGTTTTTTCGTACAAATTGTAACTTTAATTGTAAAAATTGTTTAACTGAAATGGTGTTTTATGTTTTTCTATATCTTTCAGTTTTAAATGAAAATATTTTGAATTCTTATGTATTTTGGCTTTATCGCGAAGGGAGAACTGAATTAATTAGCAGCGCATGCGCATTAGGTAGAGTCCCTGAATCGTTTGTGAAAAACTGTTTCTTTTTTATTCGTTAATTTCTTTTATGTATCGGTTTAAGATTTATTATAGTATTATTTGAATAGAACGTGCGGTAATTCTTCAGATGGTATAATTTTTGCTCATAATGAATCACATTACATAAAATGAATGAGATGTAACGCTCTTAAATGAACCTAGCGCCGAAATGTGGCTATGGTAAATAAATATAGTGAACTTTAAAGATCGCATTTATTCCATTGTGGTTTATGCGCTGTCGACGAAGTAAATTTAATTCAAAATTCGTTAACTCTTAATTCAATACGTTTAAATGAAATGCAGGAAAATTGCGTATAATTTAATATTCCGTACAAGGAAGTCATATCGTATATACATCAGATTTTTTTCTGTGAATAATGGAAAAACTCAGTGCCGTTTCATCTAATGGAGAAAGAAAAATATAATAAATTTTCTCTTTTCCAAAAAAGGAATAACTAAAAAAATTCAGTCTTCGATTTTTCAAACTTCTTTCCATTTAGAAAAACGGTAACATTTTGACATTGTTTTGCATACGTATTGCTTTAGAACCGATCAGATCAAATCAACTCGCGCGAAATTCTTGAAAATATTGCTAAATAACCCAAACATAAGCGTTAGCTTGCCTTTAAGTATTTCCAGACGTGTAAAATGCTTATTCAAGAACAGAAAGCAAAATTTATGCCATGCGCTACTAAATAATGCGGCACTGGCGATTATAGTCATGAGGTTCGTTATCTGTATCCTAAAAAAGTTCATTCACTTCAGTGTTTGATGTACTAAAGTTTTAATTATCATTCGAAAGAGCTGTAAAACCAAGAACGTTTGACTATATAAATATAAAAGTTAAATTTGCACGCTGGTGTGTCTAACTTTTTCATTGTTTCTGTCTCGCGAAAAATAGCAGTTCGCTCCAAACAATAAACTTGATGGAAGTCCATAAATGATTTTTTTATTTCTGTTCTTGAATTGACAAGATTTCAGTTTCCTTATCGTGAAAGAATGAAAAATTTCTCATGTCTTTTTTCGATTTATTTCTTTCTTCTAATGCTTGGAAACAGATTTAATAAATAAATAGATTTAATAATCTCTCTTTGAATGCGCTCTGAAGAGATGTGTTGCTACTTTTCTCGTCCTTTCATGATATTTAAAAAATGTTGGCAGGAAAAAATTTTGATTGTTATTTTCAAATGTAACTGAATGGAAATATAACTCATTATTTTTAAGAGAAAGAACACTTTCGAAGAAACTGTGTTGTAAATTGCAACACGAAAAATAAGCGATGTTGCCGTCGGGAATGAGCCCGGATTTTTCTGATTGCCATGCGAACGCGCCACCAATCGCACTACGAAGGATTACAGTGAGAAAGTTCCTTATAACACAGTGTCTCACAAAAGTGTGCTTTGCAAAAGGAAACTGTAGTAAAATAAATTAAAAAAACATGTAAAAATTTGCTGTGGGTGTGTTTCATACTTAAATTTAGTAACAATTATTACATAACATTTACTCAAAATATTAAAATATTAATTTAATAATATACAATTGTTTAGAACGGGGCAACAAATGGCTCACATAAGTGATGGGACACTTACTTTTCCATCAAATATTTATCCAAAAATTTTACTTTTTAAAAGGTTTTAATATTTTGTTGGATTTCCTTTTAATTTTAAAACATGATTTAATCTTCTTGGGATGGAATCGAATAATGTTTTTGTGATTTCTGGAGTGATTTTACCCCATTCTTCTCGAAGCACCGATTTTAATTATTGTTTTGAAGAAATGGTGTGTTTTCGAATTCTTGATTCCAATTCTTGCCAAATATTTTCTATGGGATTTAAGTCTAGAGACTGTGGTGGTGTTTCTATTATTTCAGGGCAGTTATACAGCAGCCAGAGTCTAACGTTCAAAGCAGTGTGCTTGGGGTCATTGTCCTGGTATAATTTAAAATCGTTACGAAGGTTCAATTTTCGTGCTGAAGATTTCAAATTTTGATTTAATATGCCAATATACTTGTACTGATCCATTATACTGTCAATAAAAACAAGATTATCCACTCCAGCGGACGACATACACACCCATACCATAACTCCTCCTCCACCGTGTTTTACTGTTGGCACCAAGTTCTGTTTGCGACATTCTTCCCTAGGTTTTTCTCCACACCAAGATTCTACCGTCAGAACTAAATATATTAAATTTACACTCATCAGCAAATATAACTTCATTCCAGTAATCAGAATTTTTATTTATGTTGGATTTTGCGAAAGCCAGTCTGAGGTTTCTATTCTTTTCACTTACGAAGAATTTTTTTCTGGCTGGTCTACCGTGATATCCAGTAGATCGAATTACTCTTCTAATAGTCTCAGGATTAACAATTACTCCATATAATGCTTGTAAATCGACAGCAACTTTAGGACCCCTCATTTTTGGATTTTTTTTTAATATTTCGAACGATAATTCGCTTTATGCCATTGGATAGCTTTGATGGTCGGCCAGATCTTCTTTTACCCTGAATCATATGATTCTTTTTATATCGTTTAATGATATTGAAAACTGTTGAATGACTCGAGTTAACTGTTTCAGCAGTTCCTCTAATAGATTTTCCACGTTCAATATGCAAATTAATAACTAATTTTCGAATTTCAGGCAAAGTTTCTTTTCGTTTAACATTCATGGCTGCACAGAGCTAAAAAACACAAAAATTCCAAAACAAACTGGAGAGAAATAATGCAGACGATTTTGTAAATTATTGCCATTTGCTTTTGAGTAAAAATAAAAACCCCCAAAAATACTTTTACTGCTTACTTCAGACGATTTTTGTTGCATAGTCTAATGGTGTCCTATCACTTACGTGAGCCATTTTTTGCTCCGTTCTAAACAATTGTATTTTTATTAAATTAATATTTTAATATTTTGAGAAAATGTATGTTATGTAATAATTGTTACTAAATTTAAGTATGAAACACACCCACAAAAAATTTTTACATTTTTTTAAATTTATTTTATTACAGTTTCCTTTTGTAAAGCACGAGTGTCCCATCACTTTTGTGAGACACTGTATAAAGTAATATCAACATTTTCTTTGCAGAACAATACTTTGAGCTTCTTAGCATTTTAAAACTGTTAAAATAGCTATGTAAAAAATCGGAATGATTTAAAGGCCATCTGAAGAAACAGGAGGGATTAAGGAATAAAACCATGAATAATTTAAGTTCGGAAACCACTGTCTGGCAAGAAAATATAATTAATCTACCTATAACTCATTGGAATTGACGAATAAGTTTCCCCCAAGATGACAAGTACAAATATTTTGTTAAACTACAATGTTTAAATGCACAAAGCAGTTTCTCATATACTCCCGCACCTTTCTTTTCCATAAATAATTCTAGTTGTGGATATAAGAGCAGTGCCGTTGTATTTCAAAATCAGAGAAGCATTATGTTCCATAGTAGCGGAATCCGGAGCTCTTTCTGCTGCTGATGCAATAGACCTTTAATGGGTTTCCTTTCAGTTCATTTGCGTATTTAATACTATTATTATTTTATTTTTCTATGATATGTACATATCGTTACTTGGGCAATAAAATTTCCTACACACAACTATTACATTTATTATTAAAAAGACTTTACCAAAAGACGTTACCATAAAGACTTTATCAAGTTTTCACTTTCAGTAATTAATTTTATTACAATTTGCTTTTTCCTAAAACATACAGAGGCTGTGCGCACATTTTTTAGACGATTTTGGTAAGTGGTAATAAAAAATCGTTTGCTGCAAAAGAAGTAATTGCAATTGTACTATGTTTTTAAAAGTCAAAATTATCGTCTGTGGCTCGAGAGTTTTGTTTTTATTCAAAATGGCGAATTTAACAAAGCAGTGGTTCGAAGGCTACATTGACGCACTTTCCGAAGAGAAATATGCGTACTCCGTTATCCAAAAACGATGTGAGAGTCATGGTTTTGTGATATCTAAAGCGTCGATAGGTAATATCATCCACAAGAAAGGAAAAAAACGTCCAATTGGAGCTTCCAGTGGGACAAAAATTCCAAACAAGTATCCGAGGAAAAAACGGTCATCTTCGACTATTGCAAAGGTACGTTGTTTAATGTTAAAAGAAAATTCCCCTACTCGAAGGACAGTTCCAAAATCCTTAAAATGCTCGGTGTCCACTGTAAACAAAATGATAAACGTTGATTTAAATCTTAAGAAAGCGAAAAAACGCAACGTGCATCGTCTTCTTCCGAAGCATATCGCTCGACGCAGGACACGCTGCAGAATTCTATATGAGAAACACTTATCCAAAGAAAAATGGAAAACAATTGTCACAGTGGATGAAGCATGGGTGTATTTAAATGATTGTAACAAAAAAAAGAGCCATTTATTATCATAAAAGGGGACAAAAAATTTAAGTACATGGTTCAAAGAATCGAAAGAAAGTTTTACTAAGGGATTCGTGATTGTTGCTGGTTTTTCTTATAATGGCAAGTTAAAAATAAAGAGAGTGCCAAAAAATGTCAAGATTAACTCCAAATACTATCGGGAACATATTTTATCGCCCATTTTTCTGAACGAAATACCATCGCCACAGTGCCATCCATCTGTGAGACTATCTGGACAAAGGTAGCTGTCACACATGAAAATCCACTGTAAATTTCCTAAGCGAAATGGAACAAAAAGCTGGTATCAAGGCCATACCTTTCACGGATATCCCTACTAAATCTCCCGATGTGTCACCTATGGATTTTTGTGCTTTCGGGCTTTTAAAAACTGCGTTATCCAAACGTTGTCCCAAAACCCTAACGGGAGTCTGGAAAGCTGTTCGGGAGGAACGGGATAGAATACCTCTTCTGACACTTCAAAAGGCATTATTATCCTCGAAATTATTAAAAAGATAGTTCAGAATAAGGGATGTCAAATAGAACATTTAAAACACAAGAATTTTACGTAATTTAGTTTTGTGTATACAATATACATCATCTAAAAAATCTGCGAACAGCCTCTGTAAATATTATGTTCGGCTTGACTATAAAAGGAAAAGACGTTTATTTCCCGTTTTTAATTCAATAGAAGCCAATAGAAAGGATGCAAGTATTTCATTCAAGTTCCACTTATTGAAAAGAGGTCACACCAAAAACGTGACCGATAATAACTGAAAACAAAGAAAGCATTTCCGGTAAACAGGTTAATAGAAGTTTATTTTAACAATGCCCTGTAAATATTAAAAGAAATGGCAGTCACGACCGTTATTTTAGTTGGGCTTATGATCTTTTATTTAATTTTAATACGACAAACTTCTTCTGGAAACTTTCTCATAAGTGTTTAAAAGAAACACTTGTCGAGACAAATTTATACGAAATTTCACAGAGATAATATAAAAGTGTCACACAAATTGAACATTATAAACGTCTATCTCCTTTTAAGCTTGAAATAAATTCAAAAGAAATATTCATCCGTTCTGTTATAACACCCATTTGTGAATCAAAAAAACCAAGGCCAGAAGAAATATTCTCTGCCCATGAATCAAGGTCGGTGAAGAGTGCACCTACGCCGAAAGATCCAGGTTCAAAATCCATATAAAGGCGCGAAGACGTAATCTTGACGTATGACTGACTCTGCGATTTAAAACCCCTGTGTCCTATGAAGAACATAAACTCTATGCATCAATTATCCGTATATATGTTTACAGTTTCTTCGATTTTACAGTATCATATTGATCATCTTCTGCTGCATTGTATTGTATTTTGTAGCGTATCCAGCTTATGGATTTCCATTTTGTATATCTGCCTCATATTCTCTTAATGGGCGTGCATTTCACGTGACTAACACACCTGCTTATTTTCTGATTTATCTTCCGGACCCTATGGAAATTTCTGCAATGAGACCAAGTTTATAGATTCGATGATATGTTCTACTATTATTATTATGATACTTATTGACTTTCTTACAGTGTTTTTGCCAAGATTCCGATGCGATGGTCCATCACCTTGGAACCTCTCAACCAAACCAACACGATGTCTTCCTGCATGCACGTGACTACTGGTCACGACTCTTCCCTCTGTTAGCTTGTCCTGCAGACAGACTCTGAAGTATTATATACCTGAAGCGCTCATAGAAGCAGTATAAAGAAAGATAGCCGGATAAAAGCATGCATAGCGCATGTTAATATCGGCAATAAATTGGAACTTGGAACAAGAACTTAAGGAAGGGGGAGGATGGGAGATCCTATTCCTCTTGAGCCAGAGTTCTTGAGTGATAAAAAGTCTTAAATGTTGACACTCGTGTAAAAATCATAACAGTCGCACGATGAATGCAAATGTATTCGTATTATTTATACTTATTCGTAAGGCCTTACTGTACCATAATGCACTTGATATCACCATCAGCGTCCACAAATACTTAGAGAGTAATGGCCAGTTAAAAGAAGGAATCTTTTGAAAGATAGGGTGTAACCTTCATTGTGTTTGAAATGAGAAGACTCCGCCTAAAAAAATTCGGATAAATGTTAGCGGCTTTTCGACAGATCTCTTTCAGATGCAAGAAATAAATTTTACTACCTTCAGTTTTAATAGCTGGCAAAATTTGTTTCTTGTAAATTAAAAATATCAGAGCTTTAATTGGCACGACAGAGTAAATACTGTTACGAAAAATTCGGCGGTTGCGCCTGTATGTAAGCTTTCCGGCATAGCACTAGGGTTGCCATAAAATAGTGTATGGTAGGGTTGCCAGATTGGCGACTTTATCGCCCATTTGGCGACCAAATTGGCGATATCCCATGGTCCAATCGGGAAGCTTCTAGAATAACTTCCTGTCGAGATATTTCTCGAAACGTGTCGAACTTAAAGAAAAGCTATATAAACCCTTGCGTTTCTGAGAGCCAGTAGTTAGTTGCAAGATTGTGATTAAGTTGCGAAGTAGTTGTTGCAAGATTGTGAAGATAGTGAAGTGTTGCGAGCAATTGTGAAGTAGTGTGAGCGTTGTGATTATTGTGAGAATAGCTACGCGAGAGTTTTGTGAACGGAAAGCAATCGAGATAGTGCTTTGCCGTGAAGCTATCTTTACAGTATAGCTTGACAGTGTATTGGTGATTGTTCCACGGTGTTTTAGTATAAGTTTAGTGTTGCCGTGAAGCTACCTTTACAGTTACAGCCTGAAGCTGTGTTGCTGATTGTTTCAGCGTATTTATTGTAGATTTTCGACGCTTTTAAAGGTAATTTTGGAACTGTGCTGTAAATAGTGATTCCTGTAAATAAATTGTGCTTTTTATTGTTCTGCATCGTGTTTTCATCGGATACTCTCAAATCTACGAACCCGTAAAACGCAGCAATACATTGCTTTAAATCTAAGAAGTCCATGTGGCATGTGTTTAGGCTGTTCAAAAAAATTGTTTCTTTATTATAGAAAAATTTTCTATGTTGTGCACAAGTTTTTAATTCACCTTTCAGAAGGTGTCTTCTTGCACTACTAGTGCTATCTTCCCTCATTCATTTTAATTGTGTGGATAATAATCTGTTCAAGCTTTCATTCGTATCAATTTCCTGTTTTCTTGTTCAGAGCATATCTTTTTACACCAACATATATCTAAAGGTTTAGGTCACGTAATTTTATTTTTTATTACAATGTCATTTGATAGCATTTATAACCTGAGGTGAAACTTTTAGTTTTTATAGCTAGTATTTTATTTCGTGTCAGTGTTGTTTAGTAATATCTCGACCTGTCCTCTTAATTATGATTTATTTTGTCTATGATGGCCTTTTACGATTTTTTTTGGGGGGGAGGGTCTGGTGTGAATTAGATTTTCATTGTTTTTTACATTTTTACATGATTTCTGATTTTCATGTTTTTAGTTATTAAATAAATTTAGTAAAATTAGAAGGTATTTCTTCCGCTTTATTAGTATGCTCGGCGCGTATTCGAGAGGTCCGTGGTTCGAGTCCCGGCGAGGGCATTGCTCATTTTTCATCTCTTCCGCTACCAAATATACCTAATGTCTCTACAGTGGCGCCCGAAATAAAAAAAGTTGGTGGATGATGACTCTCCACCATCAGTATTTGACGATTAGGTCCCCTACTCCCCAGTTGCCGTTTAAAAGAGGGAGCATATAAGGTATTTTTCCTGCCTGTTTCGTGTCAGTATTTTTAGTAATATCTCCATTTGTCCTCTTAATTTCTGATTTCTGATTTTTTGTCTTTTTACATTTTCATTGTTTTTTACATTTTTACATGATTTTCATTTTCATGTTTTTTACATGATTTCTCATTGTCTTTTTACACATTTAAGTTATTAAAGAAATTCGCTAAAATTATAAGGTATGTCTCTCGCCTTATTAGCATGCCTCCATAGTGTAGTGGTCAGAGCACGCTCGGCACGTATTCGAGAGGTTTCTGGCTCGAGTCCCGGCGAGGGCATTGCTCATAAATAAACCTAATGTCTATACAGAATAAAACTGCAAGCATAAAGTAATCTAAAGATTAAAATACACATAAAAATTTTTACGAATAACAAATTAAAATGAATAAACAAAATTAACTACATCTAAATATTAAGTTTATTACACCAGTGAAATACCAAAATATTGTTTACTGTTAAAATAAAGTCAGCTCTCCAAAAAGGAAAAAATCTGATGTGAACATTGCACGACTTCCTTGTGCGCTTATTGAATTATTCACATTTTCTGCTGCACTCCATTAAACTTATTTCCTCAAATTATTCTAGATTAATGAACCGATCCTCAAGGTAAGTCGAAAAGGAAATAAAAAATTGCAAATTTTTAAATTAAATACCACGGTCAATTTCTGTCAAACAGGAGTAAAACTTCTTATATTTTTATTTTTTATAACGAGTCAAAACTTTCCCAAATGTAAGTACAGAATTGGGAGACCACATTTGATGTTAAATTTCGTTGTTTGTCCAAAACTATTATTATTATTATTTTGTTTCAAACTGCCAAAACATGAATATTTTCGTCATTTAAAACACTTTTGTATCTTGAAATAGATGTCTATGGCCTACGATTGCGAAAATGAAATCCGGGCAAAGACTTTCAAACTTGATGTAGATGTCTATGACGTACGATTGCGAAAATGAAATCCGGGCAAAGACTTTCAAGCCGGGTAAGGGAAGTTTGTACAGTTTCGGTGCTGCCAATTACAATAAAAAAGGGAGATGCACAACTCTATTGTTGCGAAAAATTCGGCGGTTGCGCCTGTATGTAAGCTTTCCGGCATAGCACTAGGGTTGCCATAAAATAGTGTATGGTAGGGTTGCTAGATTGGCGACTTTATCGCCCATTTGGCGACCAAATCGGCGATATCCCATGGTCCAATCGGGAAGCTTCTAGAATAACTTCCTGTCGAGATATTTCTCGAAACGTGTGAAACTTAAAGAAAAGCTATATAAACCCTTGCGTTTCTGAGAGCAGGCAGATTGTGAAAGAGTGGTCAGAGTTGTGAGAATAGCTGCTTACTGTGAGTGCTAAGCTACGCGAGAGTTTTGTGAACGGAAAGCGATCGAGATAGTGCTTTGCCGTGAAGCTACCTTTACAGTATAGCTTAACAGTGTGGTGATTGTCCCACGGTGTTTATTATAAGTTTAGTGTTGCCGTGAAGCTACCTTTACAGTTACAGCCTGAAGCTGTGTTGCTGATTGTTTCAGCGTATTTATTGTAGATTTTCGACGCTTTTAAAGGTAATTTTGGAACTGCGCTATAAATAGTGATTCCTGTAAATAAATTGTGCTTTTTATTGTTCAGCATCGTGTTTTCATCGGATACTCTCAAATCCACGAACCCGTATAACGCAACACTATGTTATAGCAGACCCATGCCCAAAATTTCAACGTTCTGCGGCTAATCGGTTTTTAAATTATTCGAGATACATAAATGCATATGTACGTGCACACGTCATGAAAAATTCCATTTTCAATCCATTTTACGATCTGTTATGAAATAAAGAATCCTTTATTCTGTCCATACGCTCAGGCGTCAAGCAAACGATAATCAAAATTGATATTTCCGTCGAAATTTGAACACCGAAATTTTTTGCGATTGCAATACTTCCTTCACTTCGTACAAGGAATTAAAAATTCACGTAATTTATTTAAATGCAATCTCTTAAAAATCTATTTTTTAAAACTTCGGTAAATTATGCGGATGTAATGACTAAAAATAACTATATTTGCCCAAGCTGTAAGTCCAATGTACAATTATGAGAAGTAAAAAGCTTTAAAATATTTCCTCATTAAGACATCAGTCATAAAAATAGAGTCTCTTAATTAGATAGTAAAAAAAATAATATAAAATTGCGTGATTTGAAAACATTGAAAGAAATAAGATTGCATCATTAAAATCGCATCGCAGAACGAGACAATTTTTTACGTATAAAGAGTCTCTTAATTTTTTCGCAGAATATTCTGGTGTGAATTGAAAACATAGCAAATTATTCCTAAATTAATACGACTAAGTGCTTTCCTTCTCCCTCCTCTGCCGGTTTACAGAGTTTCCGAAAAGCAAAACAGGGAAAAGGAAAAAGAAAGAAAGAGCTTCCTGAGTTAAAAATGGCCTCAAATTGAGCAGAGATTAGAGATTATTTGAATTAGATATTAGATTCTGCAAAGTACGTGAGGGTTATCTACTGCCAGCGTGAACCGCATAATTTGGTCACGCAAAAAGGTAAAACATGCATGCCGAATACATTCCAAATTGAATAATAACTTACTGTTTAAAACAACAATATTATGTTTTTTAACTGAATGCTCAAAATAATAATCGACTTCTAAATTTCATTTTGTGATAAGAAAGATATCTAATGTTTTCTATATGCTGCTTGTGTCCAGAAAGAATTTGTCCATACATAAAAAAATTAGCTTCTTTTATTTATTTATTTATTTATTTATTTTTCTTTATATTTTTTTGAGGAATAATTAATATTCCTCAAAAAATTCAGTGCTTCCTTTCACCGTCAGCAAAATACACTCATGTCCGTAAATTAAGGATAATTCGGAGTCACGCAGAAATCGAACTCTAAAATAAATATATCACCTGTAAAATCACTACACACATCTTCAAGAATCATATGCAAATTTCAGGAAGTAACCGGATGACACCGATGGTACGTCACAATGACGAGAGTGTAAGACAGTGATATATAAGGAATACAGGTAAAGAAGTAAAATTGTTCGCAGGCGCTTTATAAGCATTTCGGTGCAATAACCGAATAGTTATGTCACAAAGGACGCATTTGGATGATTTTTTACGTGGTAGAATGATCGGCCGTCTGGAATGTGGGCGTACCCAACTGGAAGTATCAGACGAACTTGGAATTGCCCAGAGTGTCACCTCCAGGCTTTGGCAACGATTCCAAGATGATGGTAATGTGAGAAAACGTTACAGCACAGGTCGCCCCAGAGTTCCAGAGTTACAACGCTGAATGAGGACCGGTATTTGGCAGTCACTGCCAAAAGAAACAGGCGGAGCGCAGCCTCAGACCTGTCTCGTCAGCTCTCTTCGGCCACAGGGACGACAATTTCAAGGCAGACCGTGTACAGACGCTTAGGGCAGATTGGTCTATATGCTCGTAGACCTGTCAGATGCGTTCCACTTACTGCAACTCAATGTCGCCTGCGGTCAGCCTGGAGTAGAGAGCATGCATTGTGGACACCGCAACAGTGGGCGTGTGTGATGTTTTCCGACGAGTCCAGGTTTAGCTTCCTGTCTGATTCTCGCCGGACTTTCATACGGAGAGCTCCTGGTACCCGTTACCACCAAGAAAACATCACTGAACGACACCGTTACGGTGGTGCAGGAGTGCTCGTTTGGGGTGAAATTATTCTGGGTTCCAGAACTGACCTGCATGTTCAAATTGGAACCATGACAAGCGAAATCTATCGGGACGTCATTCTGGAACAACATGTACGTTTGTTTGGGGGCGCTATGGGCGCACAATGTGTTTATGGATGACAACGCCCGTCCTCACCGTGCAAACATCGTAAGCGAATGCCTTCAAATCGGAGGATATCACCCGTATGGACTGGCCAGCATTCTCACCGGACTTGAATCCAGCACGATGAGCACGTGTGGGACATGGTTGGCCGACGAGTTGCAGCCCGTCAACCTCCTCCTACATGTCTACCGGAACTTCGGAGAGCATTGCTTTTTAAGTGGTGTAATATCCCCAGAGATCAGATCGATAACTTGATACTCGGCATGGCTAGGCGTTGTACGGACTGTACTGCATTGTCTGGGAGACATACAATGTATTAACAATCATACCAACCCTGTAATAGGTTTGTTTTGTAATTTGCTCCAAAGAGAAAAATTCGCTAATTTTTTTAATAATATCCAACATATAGCATCTTTTTTGCTCTTTACCTTTTGTTTAATAAATAAGCTTTACAAATAAGTGAAATTTGTTTTGCTCCTAACTCTTCCTTTGCCCGATTTTGCATTATCCTTAATTTATGGACATGAGTGTATAAAATGGTCAAAAGATTAAGCTAATGAATGCTAAATAAAACCATATAATTGCTGTGTACGGAACGGATCTTGCAGCATTGCATATATTTGGTGGTTATTAATTTCTACCTCCTTTATAATTAATTATGCGTGGAAAGGCTATTTAAGCGTATTCTCTGAAAGAGAATATAATATAGCAACAGCATGCCAATTGATGTTAGAAAGAAAACGTAGAGCATAAAATATAATATTTCAGAACATGGACTAGTTATGCAGAACGTTGAAGGCTTAATAACTCTTTAGAAAGAATGTGCTGATGAGACCAGACACGTCAATATTTATTTCCAAGTCGCTAGATACATCTTTCTCATAAATAGATTTGCTGAGTTACCGGATGTCAGTTCTCTACCCTTAGTCAGCCTCAAGCTGTTTATAGTGTCCAATCTAATTAGATTTAAATAGAATTCGAACCTTCGAGACAAGGACATATTTACTTACTTAGACTGATTTTAAATCTTAAAATTGTCTTACTTTGTAGAGACATTAGGTTTTTTGGAAGCAGGAGACATGTAAAATGAGCAACGCCTTCGCCGGGAATCGAACCACGGACCTCTCGGTTACGCGTCGAGCATGCAGACCACTACACCACGAAGGCATGCGAAGAAGGCGGGAGGAATACCTTATATACTGCCCCTTTTAAAGGGCGACTGGGGTTTTGGGGACCCAATCGCCAAATCGCGGTGGTGGAGAATCATCATCCACCACCTTTATAGTTCGGGCGCCAGTTGTAGATGCATTAGGTATTTTTGGAAGCATCAGACATGAAAAATGAGCAACGCCTTCGCCGGGAATCGAACCACGGACCTTTCGGTTACGCGTCGAGCATGCAGACCACTACACCACGAAGGCATGCGAAGAAGGCGGGATCTTATAACTTAATCGGAATTATAAATCCACGAAATTTTTAAATGACGTTAATCCTACATTTAATTTTCTTCGCTATTATTCAAGCTTCCGTATTTTGTTATTTTAAATACACATAATGAAGAGTTATTGGAAGAGAAATTATATCCTGAATTCAATGGCATAGTTAAAAATGGTTTTTCGTGCAATTTGAAAAGATAAATTTATGTATGACATAAATGCTAGCCATAGATTTCAAGCATAATCTAGGAGTTCAGCAATTTCTATTAATTCTTTGCATTTCTTTTTCTTTCTTTCTCTCCTTTTTTTTCTTTTTTAAGTCCAATGGGGCTTTGTTTCTGAAGGACTATTGTTTTCGTTTTGCGATTTTACGTTGAATCACTATAAACGGCTGTATAGTAGTTTTCAAATTGTTGCCACCAAACGTTATCACCCTGTATTATATTTGAAGAAATTAAATAATAAAGAATCTGTATAAGTGTACATATATTTCCCGAA
Organism: Stegodyphus mimosarum; assembly: GCA_000611955.2. Taxonomy (NCBI): domain Eukaryota; kingdom Metazoa; phylum Arthropoda; class Arachnida; order Araneae; family Eresidae; genus Stegodyphus; species Stegodyphus mimosarum. The sequence continues at coordinate 164,052 of KK117343.1, forward strand.
AAGTAATAAAACAGCGGTATGTAGAGCCATCGAATTTTGAATAACGTACGTTTCCACCCGAATATGCGCATCTGGAAGCCCGAATTTGGAATTTGTTTTATTATCTATTTCATATTTTGTAAAACTTTAACGAATTGTTGATAATCGGAAATTCTAAACATACACTCGTTTTAAAATTATTTTGCGATATTGCTGTTGAACTGAATTTTATGGTTTAAGCATGATATTTAATAAATAAAGGTAACACAAAAAACGTTAAAAAAACGCCTCTTTGGACGTAATTTAAAATCTAAAATCTTTCAGTTTTTTTTTTTTTTTTTTTTTTTTTCCTATTTACTCGTAACTTTTTCAGACATTGTTTAATACAAAACTTGAGGTCATCTAATTAATCTACAATAGTTTTGAAAGCATTTTGCTATTTGAAGTATATAACAGTAAAATTCTTTAAAATACTAAAATCATAGCTTAAATTTATTACTTCAATAATTTTTCAATATATTTTGTTGCATATCTACTAGATATGGCCCAACTGAAGGTCGGCGGAAATGCGGACTGTGAGATTCTTTCTTATGATTTGCGGCCAAGATTTTTTTAAAAAAAAGGGCCTCTGACTTCTTTATGCGTATATACTTTCACATATTTCTTTGATAAAGAACAATCCAAGACGCACAAATTTGTGGTTGCATATTGCTGAAGACCGTGTTTGGTGAACATATTGCATATCTTAAATCTCCATATTATTCTCATTAGCACGTGTTATTTTCAACTTCCATTAATTTATTATTACATTAAAAGTTAGTGTTTTACTGCTCTTTTTACCCTTGCTTCATAGTTTGGAAATCAAAGCTAAAACAATTTGATAGGAAAATCTCAATTAAGAACAAAATTATGTTAAGAAAAACGAAATCCTAACTTTTTGGCAAAATAGAGTAATGAATTAGCACAAAAATTACAAAATTATAAAAAAACAAAAAAATAACTACTATATCAATCGACTGTAAAAATAAATTGGAGTCAAAATCACTTCAAATGCATGAAAAAGGCAGAAAAGTAAAGACAAATGGATTTTACATGTCCTGGCCATATTCTTTAAGGAGTTGGTATACCGAGAAATCGGGAGGAAAAACCCCATTTCTGAGTCTATAGAAGCAGAATTTAGAAGTTAAATGAAAAAAAACTATAAATTAAATGAAACTGTCGTCTATTAGCCCAGCTCTACAAGATGGAATCGAAAAAGCACCTCGACCAAATTACCTAATCAAATATTAATTATTTAAACGAATATATCAACATTTAATTAGGTAATTATGTTATCAAATGTAGTATTTATTCATCATCTGGACGTTTTCTAATCCAAGTGCTTTAAAGGAGAGAAAAAAACGTTTTAGTGGCTTTCTATTCAACAGCGATTAATTACAGTTTTGTTTCAATTATTAAAAAATCTGATGTGGACGTCACATTACGTCGTCGTATGGCCTATTAAATGATGCGCTTTTTGCTGCATTTCATTTAAACTTATTTCCTCGAATTTCTTTACAGAGAGACAGTTACAGTTTCAGTTAATTCAGTTCTCACTTCGCGGCAAAAATACGTAAGAACTCAGAACATCTTCATTAAAAATTGTGAAATAGAGAAAAACATAAACCACCAAATCAATTAAAATAGTTAAAAAATCAATTTTTACAATTAAAATCAGAATTTACGCAAAAGCAAGCAATTCGGCCAGCGGACAAGAAGTCGATTTTTCTGTGCACAAAACTGAAAGTTTCGTTTGGGTCTAACTCGACAATAAGACATTGAAAGTGCTGAAACTGACTTAATTCACTATTCTACTGAGTTTCAAATGTAAACAAATGACGGTTCGTTAGGCTTAACTTGCCACTTAAAGTTTTAAATTGTTGATAATTCTATAACAATTGCATGCAGATTAACCGAAACGTAAAAACTACATAATTCAAAAACTTGCAAAGCAAGACATGCTCAATTTACCAATATATAAGAATAAAAAAACTAAGCTCATCGAGCCAGGTAACAGAGTGGCGGTATATTTATATATATATTAATATGTGATTGGTGCAGTCGATTGGGCAACTGAGGAGCGCATTTACATGTTATAGCGGTCCAATGTATAAAATTTCAGCCGTTCTACGGCTACTCGTTCTTGAGTTAGGCAAGATACATACATACGTGCGGATGTACGTATACATACATACATACGTACGCATGCATGTACACTGCGCAAAAAAGGGGGGAGGAGGACGTTCTATATTTCCCGTTCTACTGGGCCGATTGACGAAATTCAAATTGCGTTTTCCATGCCTCGGAAGCGCGACTTAGGATATTAGATTTATATATAGAGGATATTAGATTTATGTATAGTTTTGTTCTAATATAGGTATTTTGACACAAAATAGGCCTTTTTCTGAAATGACATACCAATTTTTTCCATATTTCGTTTCTACGACTCAAATTGTGCCTAAATATTAAAATTTGGTGCAAATTTTACGGAGAAATTCAAAAATTTAACTTGGCGAATTTTTTTCAGTTTGAGCCAAGAATAATTCACTTGGCGAACTTCTTAATATGTGGCAACCTATTTTCCTTCTCTTCCACTGTGCAGAGGGAGAAAAAAGTCACATTGTTCCTGCCTTTTTACATTGTGGATGAGAGGAAAAAAAGTCACATCGTTCCTAATTTCAAATAATTTTAACAAAGTGCGTAAACCATATTTTCCTTATCGCTTTCAACAAATATGCCAAATTTCAAAACCCGCCAACATATAAATTCACGTATATCTTCGAAAATTTTGAATAAAAAGCTTTAATTTTCTGCAGGTATGTTTAGAAATGCATCTACTTTTAGATGATGGTAAAAATTTTATAGGTTATAATTCAAATTTTTTTTTTGAAAATTTAAAATTATTATTTTAAAATAAATCAAAAAAATGGGTAAATTTTAATTGGAGTGAACCTAAATTTGGAACTGTGAAAGAAGGAATCAAGTAAGTGTAATCAGGAAAGAGATATTAATAAATATATATGAAATTCAATTAACATTGAGGAGCTAAAATTTTGAGAGCTAATTTTTTAAAAACTACTCGTTGGATTTTTACAAACTTGGCAATTTCGTATAATTGGAGTCGTAGAATCGAAATATGGAAAAAAACTGGCATGTCATTACAGAAAAAGTCCGATTTTGTATCAAAATACCTATATTAGAACAAAACTATATATAAATCTAATATCCTAAGTCGCGCTTCCAAGACATGGAAAACGCAATTTGAATTTCGTCAATCGGTCCAGTAGAACGGGAGATACAGAACTGTCCTTCCCCCCTTTTTTTTGTCAGTGTACATTGACTTGACGTACGTACGTTCTTTTTTTTTGTTTTTGTTTTTTTGGGAAAAACAATCCGTTATTCTATCTGTACATACAGATGTTACCCAAAAACATCGTTTTCAAATGGTTTCGAGAGCGGCTGAAATATGATACTCGGAATTTTTCTCGACTACAATATTTCCATTACTTCGCGCAATGAAGTAAAAAGGTATTTTTCAAAATACAATTTTTTTAATTAATTATACAATAATAGTTTTCGTTACTTGCGAACTCTTATTACTTTTTTTTAGAATTTTAGAATAATACCACAGGTAATTTAGATAGTTTCGAAGAAATTTACTGATGATAAAGAACGTTATTAACATTTCGTTAACTGCTGCCGTGAGAAAAAGAAATAAATGGGTTATTTGCGGACCATTTGTCGATTAAGCCCTTAACAGCACCAAATGACGCGTTAAGTCCCAAATAATACCCACTTTGGTACAATTATAATTCACTTTTACGCCAGTTTTCGTATAACATCTTCTTATTGGTCCTTTGAGCGACTTGGAGAGGGTCGGTGCTGAAAACTGCATTCCCATTTTCCCTTAAGTTGCCATTAGCAAGACAAAAATGCCGTCATGCGAATCGTTGGCTACGCACTGTCTAGTGATTTTTTCATTGTTGTCGACATCTTTTCCCATCTCTGACAAGATGAAAAAAAGTAAAAATGTTTATCCAGTTAATGGTTGTTACGGTCACTCGGTCTGTACGCGGGAACTCAAGTCTTCAGAGCAATGTGGATCATTCTTTCGTAATCCTCTGAGAAGGCTATGCTGATAAACATTTTAGAAAAACAGATTAATTTATACCATATTCATTGGATCTCCGAAACTTATATTGCTGATATGAAATCTAAACGCTTTATAGCATTAGATGAGAGGCATTTGTTGAATATAAGATTTATATGGCTGCCTCTCGCCGCGGAAGTTAATCGCACTGAGCGTCCTTCCCTACGTCGGTGCCGGGGCTGGGGTTCAACCCCTTTCCCAGAACTTTGGAGAGGTCACCCGAATCCACGTGGGGTCACTAGTCCTTAATTTGCTACCTACTAGTCGCTCGGGCTGCCCGTAGCAGAGGGCCATTGTCCAGTATGCCCGGCTACCCCCAAGCTACTAGTACCTTCTTGCTCTAAGACTTGCCAGACCCCGGGCCGGTCAATAAGTGACCTTTCCGGAGCCTCCAGAACCACTAGGTTCGTAATTTGTATACGCCCTTGGCCGAGACTGCCTAGGTACAGATCCTAGACAGTACCTTCGGAGAGTTCTCTTGCCAATTTAAGAGCTAATTTATATGCTCAGCGTTTGGGATAAATTAGAATGAGATTTGTATGTTTGTTTAATGCTATGCCTGGAAGGGCACATAATGCTATCGAAAAATTTGCTACACCGACTTGATTTGAACGCGCAGACTCCAATTTAGGACTTCAATTCACTTCATGTGCCAGTTTAAAAAAAAAAAAATTACTCTCAGCAAGCTAAAAATTGTTTAACAGAATTTCACTGTGAAACAGGTTTAGTCTTATTAGCCCAAAAGGGCGTTAGGCTGAATGGGCTATTTTTTAGTCTCGAAACGGGATTTGGCGGTGTGTCGCTTTAAATGTCTGTATCACTTTTCAAATTGTTGCCAAGAAATATTATCAGCGAGTATTACTTTTAAAGAAATTAAATAATCCAGAATCCGCATGAATGTACGTATGTTTCTCGCACTGTGAAAAAACGACGGTACTTACGACCATTCATTTTTGAATAACGTAGTCCCGCACTCGATCATGTGCACTTGGAAGCCCGAATTTTGAATTTCGTACTTCATATTTGTAAAACTTTAACGAATTTTAATAAACTCAAAGATTTGAAATTGAGCAGTGGCAACACTGTAATCTCCAATGCGCGAAACTCTATATAGGAAGTTCTAAAGATATGCTGTTTCTAAATATTTTGTGATTTTGCTATTCAACGGAATTTTACGTGGCGTAAGTGCAATGAGCATGATATTTAACTAATAAATTTAACACACGAAACATTAATAATAAAGAGACAAAAAAGTTTTGCAAGCCATCTTCCTTAGAAAACTATACATTGATATGATAAACTGAGAAATAACTGAGAAAAATAGAAAATCTATGCCAACACTTCATAATGCTGCTTTTAAAATTTTTGTAATTTTGCTGTTGAACTGCCGGTGTAAGTGCGAAGAAAATGATGCTTAATGATAAAGCTAAAAAGACAAAACGAAATGGGTTAGGGGAAGTGAGTGCAACAGCAGACTGGTAGTCTGCGAGTTCAGCGAGAGTGTAGAAAAACCTTAAAAAATTCTTTTCGGTGACTGTTAAAATCTTAGGAATTTTTTTAATTTAATAGTTTAGATTTTTAGTGGAAATTTTTCTTTTCTTTTTGACAGTACTCGCCACTCCGACAGCAACGCGAAACTTTACAGAGAAGGTTATTTCAAATAGATTTCGGTGATAATACTAGTCGTACGACAGATTGAAAATTTGTACTCTTGGGGCCGTCGTAAAGCCTTATCATGATTCCCTGTGCTGCTTTAGAAGGTAAACTGCACAAAAAGAAAAAAAAAAAAAAAAGTACAATTCTATATCTTCCGTTCTACTGGACCGATTGACGAAATTCAAATTGTGTTTTTCATGTCTCGAAAGCGCGACTTAGGATATGTATTACATTTATATATAGCATTGTTCTAATATAGGTATTTTGACACAAAATCGAACTTTTCCTGAAATAACATACCGAGTTTTTTGCCCATTTCGATTCTACGACTCAAATTATGCCTATATATTCAATTTTGTAAAATCTGGTGCGAAATTTACGGAGAAATTCAAAAATTTAACTTGGCGCTTTTTTTCAGTTTGAGCCCAGAATAATTCACTTGGCGAACTTCTTAATATAAACCTATTTTCTGTCCCTTCCATTGTGGATGAGCGGGAAAAGTCACATCGTTCAAATAATTTGAAATTAATAATAAGTGCGCAAACAACGTTTCCGCCATTACCGCTTTCAACAAATATGCCAAATTTCAGAAAGCGCCAATGTATAAATTCACGTATATCCTCGGAAATTTTGAATAAAAAGCTCTAATTTTTTGCAGGTGTGCTTAGAAATGCATCTACTTTAAGATAATTGAAGAACTTTTATAGGTTATAATTCAAAAATGTTTTCGAAAAATTTATATAAGTTATTTAAAGATACAAATTTTAAAAATAAATCACAAAAAATGGGTAACTTTTATTTGGAATGAATCTAAATTTCGAAGTATAGGAAGGAATCTAATAAGTGCCATAAAAAAGAGATATTAATAAACACATACCAAATTCAATTAACATTGAGGAGCTAAAATTTCGAGAGCCAATTTTTTAAAAACTACTCGTACCATTTTTACAAAACTTGGCAGTTGGTCATAATTTGAGTCATAGAATCGAAATATGGAAAAAAATCGGTATGTTATTTCCGAAAAAGCCGGTTTTGTGACAAAATACCTATATTAGAACAATGCTATATATAAATCTAATACATATCCTAAGTCACGCTTTCGAGATACGAAAAACGCAATTTGAAATTCGTGAATCGATCCAGTAGAACGGGAGATATAGAACTGTGACCCCCCCTTTTTTAATGCTCTTTCAAGTTTACTTTTATGATTTCTCCCAATTTAATTCTTATGTTCACATGTAATTCATTAAATAAATTTTCTTTTTGAGTATATGCACGCATATTTAAAGTATTCCATATTTATTATTACAATAATTAATGTATAAATATATTTGTATAATCGAATTTATTATTATAATGTAGAAATTACTTTTTTAGTTTCACTGCTGAATTTTTAACACTGCGTTATACTCTTGGATGATAGTTCCCGTATTTAATTCTCTAAATAAATCGATTCCGACTGTTAGTCACACGAAAAACTTTATATTTTTTTGTGAAATTAATACAGAAGTAAATTTTTATAATCTTTGTTCCAGAATAAAATTTCCCGGATTTGGGAAAGCTGAGTCTTCTTTTTTACAAAGAAACAATGAAAGTTTTTGTTTCGAAAAAATTGAAATTATGTTTGCTAATTTGAATTTTCTTGATATGTTGATATTATAAAATGAAGAAATATATATTATTAATAGTTTAATCATCTTAAACAACTGAAACTATGAAATCAAGGACCCATCCGGAAGCAGTTGTGTTGAGTGGTTACATTTTATTATTCATATTTCGACTTAATTCTTGAAAGTAAAATTTTATTAATTTTTTCTCTCCAAAGATGATTTTACAGTTTTTTTTTCTTGTTTTATGTGGAATGCGTACAAATAGTAAGATTATTTAGTGTTTTATGTTTACTGTCATCAAAAGCACTAAACGCTCACCTACGTTATAAATAGAGTAACAAAACTGAAATTCATTAAAGGCTTTTTAAATTTTATTTTACTTTTGTCGTTTAGCATAAAATGGTATTCGAAAATTTTTTGTAACTAGAACGTAATTTCATAAACTGAAGTGCGAAGCCATAAATGTCATTCATTACCGGAACGAAAGTTCTGAAGGGGGTAGTTGAAAAATCAAGTTATTTTTTCAGTTATTCATCTCGTGAACGAAACTGAGCAAAAAGAACAGAAAATATGCAATTAAATGAAGCCATATAGCATGCTTTGAAGCTGCTTATGCTCTTGCAACTTGGATTTACTACCTCCAAAAATGCAACGTTCATTTCAAAAACGCAACTTCGCATACTGCCTTCAAAAACGCAACCGAAAACTGAAAAATCTTTTGCTGAAATAGTAATCAGAAAATATTCTAAAAAGTATTTCTTCTTTAATCTAATCTGCTTTCGCAGTCAGTCATTAATACAGACGAGGCTGAAATCAAGGGACTTTGACCCTCTTGGATTTCCTTCCTGGTCTGGAAATAACGTGAAAAGAATAAAATCCAAGGTCTCATTGGCTGAACTTGCCGCTGTCCGGCAGTTAAGCCCGAGAAATGAGGTCATTTCAAAGCGAGTTTTCCCCCTGCATTTTTTATAGTTGCTGCCTTTCGAAGGGAAATGGTGCCTAATCTTTCTATAGTCTTTCAACTGTCGTACTGTTTGGTGCAACTAAGAAAAGAACTTCAACAGATTCTGCATGTTATATACAATAGACTAGGATAAGATGCCACTAGAATTCGATTAATAATTTACTCTTCCGAAGTTATAAAAGTGAGGATAATAAATTATTTTCTTTAATGACTGTAGTTTGTTTATTGTAAAGAAAACAGTTATGCAAATACAATGGAACTTCTTGATTGTTATTTTTGTTTTAAATTCGTACTAGGTTTTTGAATACAATACTTAAAAGCGTCTTTCGATTCATGTTTTTTGAATATAATCTGTATCAACAATATGCAAAACAGAATATCTTACATAGCCTCTACGTTGCTCGACTCGCAACGAATGGGGTTAAAAAAAAAAAAAAAAAAAGAGTTTAAGAAGAAAAGAATATTGCTTCACTTCATGTGTGGTCAGAAATAATACTCTCTCAAAACCTTGAAAATGGTTTTTTAAAAAAAATTATGCATTGCTCATAAACTAGTAATAGTACATTTACACCAAAGCACAAAGATAAATGGATAAATGAAAAATATTCTAAAAGCTCCAAAATGAAAATTATCTTTCCTTTTTAAAAAAAAAATACATTCTTTCTTAATCCTTTCCGGCACCCTACCTTTTAAAGGTGGACCTACGTCAAAAAAAGATAGGCAGTCTTATCAGGCCAAGAAGAGTGCACTTGTAAAATTTTGTGAAGATAGCACTTAATCGTTTTAATTGTGTGGGTGTGCCCGAAACGGGCACATTGAATGAACAGAGCTTCGAAAAGAGTGCTGAAACGAGAGAAGCACGTAAAAGAGTAAACGATTTTGCCTACGATTTAAAAACACTAGATTCTGGATACAGTAGCAGATTTAGCCACCGGAAGGCCTGCTTCTCTACACCCCCCCCCAAAAAAAGCTCTTCTTAGTTATATGGTGATTACGCGCGTATAAATGAAAAAAAAGTAACTTGGGTATATCATATTTACATTTCTTATTTACACTTTCGTCTATTTTTTTTTCATGGTGGTGCTTTTCGAAGAAAGTGACACCACCCCTCGAAAAGCACAACCCAACATTCCTTGTTTTGCAGATGTACCGTATAGCACTTCAGTCCTTCAAAAATGGTTAGCCCTCTCCAATCCATTTGGAAAATAATTAAAAATCCCCCCCAGAAACAAACTAATATTATTGTGGATTCAATTACAAATTATAAAATTAAATTAAATAAATGTCTGCAACTCAAAACTATCAAAACGTGGCGCTAACAAAGCTTCTTTGAATGAAAGCGAAAGAGAAAAAGAGAACTGCTCTAGTGAAAAACGAAACAGCTAACTGATAAAATTACCCCTGACCTTCAGAAAATCACCCCAACAATTTCTTAGTTGACAACTAAACCTCTCCTCCCCCCCCCACACACACAAAAAAAAAAGGAAAGGAAAAACAGTAAATGAAGCATAGATGTGAACCCACTTTTCTGTTGTTAATGAGCTCACTGGCAGCCACAAAGAAACAAAGATGCAGTTGTTGGTCTGGTCCTAGAGTTTCAGCGATCCCACTCTGGGCACACCTGATGTTCGCCTTTCAATTTTAGGCAAGATTTCAACGTTTCTTCCAAAAGTTATCCGTCTTCAATTAATGAGTTTTTGCAAACTCCAAACGCTTTTTCTGATTTTGTAAGCTTATAAATGGTTTCTTTCTAGCTACTCGACTGCTATATCCAGCATGTCTAATCACATTTCTCACAGTTTCAGCACTTACACTTCTGCACATTATTCGAGAAGTTTCTGCAGCTAGTTTTGACTGCACTTAGTTTAGGATCAATCTTGATAGCTTTCAAAAACCAAAATTTTCCTTTTGGCTACATCGCTCAGAATACTTTTCCTTCCTCTTCCGCTTTTATTTTCAATTAATCCATCGCTTTAAAATCTTCCAATGATTTTCTGTACACACGAGTGGCTTCTACCGACAATTTCAACTATTTCACGATAAGATTTTCCTTTAGCTATTTCACGATAAGATTTTTCTTTCTTAAATAACCTTAACATAAATTTTCTTACATCCATACTGGTCTCTCTCCGAGGAGCCATTTTAAAATTGCGACTTTAAAATCAAATAACCATCTTCAAGAGATAAAATAACATTTGAAAAATTTTAAGATGAAATTTCCCAAACTTAGATTATGATAGTAGCAAGCAGAAAAAAAATTTAGTGGTAGTTAAACAAAAATTTCATCGGCATATCCTCAATTTTTTGAGGTAAAAATCTGCTTATGTTTATTTGAAATGCCTCTGAAAATTTTTATTTTAGAATTTTGTCGTTGATTTTTCTTTATTTTTACTGTTAATTAAACCTTTTGTTATGTCTAAGAATCAAGTTAATGTGTTATTTCGATTGAAAGTTGGATTTATCAAGTAAAAGTAAGGTGTATTCTCAATTGTTTGTGCCACTGTAGCTATCAAATAGAAATAAAATAAACAGGTAAGAGAAAACTTAAGAGAATGTTAGAGTATAAACTATAGTGGTTATTTAATACTGGTTCTTTTGAGGATTCTAAGCGAATGACATTTTTGGCAAGATATAAATTTTTAATGTACGTTTTGTTGCTCAGCTAAGAACTGAAAATACAACTCTTCGCTTTTTACTTTTAATAGCTCAGATGGAAAGGTGATCTCTAAAATTATGATGCATACGGCAAATGCTTTCTCTTCGTAACTGCTTCTATGTGAAAAGATGTGAATATTATCTTTTTTGCTAATTCTACGAAGAAAAAAATATGTTGTTTTAAAACCGTCTTTTTAAGAAAAGGGCCATGTTTACAGAGGTTTAAAAGTGTTTTTCCAAATCAACAGTTTTGGTATTTCCGCGATTCCTGTTTGCGCGGTTGTCAAAAACGTTCCCGTTTCCGCGAAATCATCCATCTTCGTTACCCGCTTCTGAAAGGGGTAACATAGTGGAGGGAACGACTAGGCCTTGGCCTTACCCGAAATGTAAGAAAGCAAAAAATTTTTAGATTAATAAAAAGAATTTTTAAAAGAAATAATCCGAAAATATTTAGGGTTTCAGATCTTTGCATGAATGAAGCGAATGCTGTATTTAAAACGGGAGAGAGATGTTCAAACTTTGCGATAATTTTGACAATGGCTTAAAAGATCGTTTCCTAAAGTAAAAATAATATGCTTCCGCAATTCCGCATAAACGTGAATTATAATAAAATCTTTCAGAATAAATATTCGTTCTAAACCGACGTTCTTTCCTTGGTCTCGCGCCTTTGCAGTTTTTAATTCTTTCATTTAAGCAAATGCAATAGACTACATTTTTCTTATTTTTATTCTGAACTGAATACTGATAACCTTTATAAAGGACTAAAGATTTTTTCCTTTTAGTTTCAATAATGTCTAAAACACCCTTATTGATTAACATAAGATGTGAAAATAACAGCTAATATTGCAAAATAATTACAAATAGAATGAAACTAAAAATTTCGGGAGAAGCTTGACGAAGACTAACTTATTCACTAAGAAACTCCCCAGCTCTTCTTAATGACTCATCGTGACATCTCCTAAATAGTTGGGGTAGGGGGACTGTACTCTTCGATTTCGCGGGAACAGGGAAAAATTTTTGAAAAACGCGGAAAGAGGAATCGCGGAAACAGAACTAATTCTTGGTATAGTGCCCATTAAACTATATTCCCATTAACATGTCAACAGACAGAGATTTTTATTTTCAGTCATTTAAGTGGCAGATTTATGAAGGGGTACTTTTCATTTTAACTTTATTATTTTCCAGAAATTAATTAATAATTTTTGGGTCTTGCAAATGTGGTATGCTATGGATTTTGTGTGTTATGGAAATTATCTGTCATCGGGATTAAGTGTTACTTATTCAGTACCTATAATGAACGCAAAAAGAAATGAAACATGTGAGAGAATTTCATGCAGCGTTATATGTTTATATGTTTTGTAATATATCAAATATACTTCTTTGAATAAAAGGAAGCGTCTTTTAAATTCTTTTAATTCTGTTCTGGTCATGAACCAGGAGATGTAGATTTAAATTTTACAGATTGAAGTTTATAGAAACATTGTATTTAAAAACTATCGTCAGTTTAGAAGCAAGCGATAAATTAAACTCTTTAATTTAGACTTGATCTTAAATCCTATCGCATTTAAGAAGAAATTAGATGTATAATATAAATTGAAGCTAGTAGTTAAGAGAAAATGTAAAATTCTTTCAATAGTTAGAACGGAATCTGAATGTATTAAACTCGCAATGAATGCTTACTGAAATTCGTAAAATATACGCGCGTAATTTGTATCCTTAAGAGTATTTATAACTTTATAGCAGACTTAAAGCATGTTAGTTATTCCTTAACATCTTTCATTTTTATCAGAATTCCTGTATTCTGTTCTATTTGTCTTCTCCCAAGCAAGTGAGTGCATGCAGTTAAAAGCATTTTTCAGTCCGTGACTTGATTTTAAATTTTCTTATGCTGGAAAAGAAACCGAATTGACTTGAATTAGATTCGTAAAGTGGACCGTACTTAAAAATCTGAAAGTTCTTCATAAAGTATATGTTTTACTTTTACATTCTGTAGCAAATGATGTAAGAGATTTAAGTTTTTTTACAATGCCATTAAATAATCCTTTATCACCAAGTACGAAAGATTGAATAAATATATATATTCAGAACAAATAATATTATCACTCTGCATATCTAGATTCAATACAGTGATTGGATTGTTTAAAAATTTCCTCTTGGCGCTTGGTGTCACTTTCTTTCCGCTGATTTAGGCCATAGATTATGAGAAAACGAACTAGGAATACGATGCTTATCGTAGGCTATAAAAAGTTCTGTGACTTAAGATTGAAAGCTTATTTTATTGAATTAGAGGAAGATTTAAAATAAATGCACCCGAAAAACGAAGAAAGGTAAATGCCTTTGATTTGTATCAGGGGTGAAAATCGGTCATAAACGTCTTTCCGACTCCTTAGAAACAAACAGCAGTGATGATTTAAATGGCAAAATAATGTTACGTATAGATTACATTACTTGGTTTCACTTACACTTCGGTTTCAATATATCTTTTCGGTATATTCGTTTGAAGGAAATGGATTTAATTTATATTTTTAGGAATAAAAACAGAAGCGGAAACAGTAAATGGATTTGAATATCGGACAAACTTCGATGTAGATAAACTCATGTAGGGTTCTGCTAGTACTTGTGATAATGTCTCTTAGTTGGAAGCGAGTTAACGCTGTAGACTACAGCGTTAATGTTGCGAAACATAAGATAATAAAAAATAACTGTGATAGTTGACAGGACTTAAAAAAGCATCTTCTCTAAAGCAAAATCTATCTGGGCATAACCTATTAATCAAACAGAGAAAAAAAAACGTGGTTAGAGTTAACGTAATAACCCAATCCAGTTGAAAACTGATTCTTGACCTAAAATCTTTATTATTACAAAATGAGTACGTGTATACGTATATAAAATGAGTACGCGTAAAATTATAAAATGAGCACGTGTACATGGGGATAATTAATATTTCCTATAATTGATTAGCAGTATTGCATTCGCTGTTCAAATCATTATATAACAAAACTATTATAAAAGCAGTTCAATTTGTGATTTTTTTTGGGGGGGAGAGGGGGATAAATGTTTACTAGTTTACGATCAAGCTTCATTCTGGAAGGAAATAATTTTTTTTTAAAATAGGATACCCGTAACATAAATTGTAGAAACAGATAGTCATTGGAAAGTTATTTCATTTAATGAAAGGAAAATTAAAATCATGCCACTGTTAGTTATAATGTCGATCTAAAAGGGCGTAAAATATGACGCCTTAAACACCCAGCAATACACATTTCTACGGCCGAAAGTTTAGGAATTTCTACAATAGAAAGCTGAAGTTTATTAAATGAAATAAAATATTTAATAAGAAACATTTAAATGAGTCAAAACTTCAAAAGCTACAATATATAAAATTTTAGAGACCTAAAAGTTAGTCGACTATCACGTATTAATAAATATGTGCTGATAGATTTTATTGACTAATTAACTGACATACTTCGGGTTGTACCGACTGAGAACAACAATGAGAGAACATCCAAAATTTTCGTCTTCATGCTAAGTGATTAAAAACTACGTGCGTAGTCAGACGACTAGAAATGAATCACTCGATAGATAAGAGTTTAGTAAAACTTTCCATCTCCGATCATAATAAAATTTTTAAAGTGAAATTTTAGGTGCATTTCTTTAAAACTGACTCAAGTTTTACTAAAACTACGTACATTTGGTTTCACGAAATAGCGTTCTCAGACAGAATAATTAATAACAGAGGATGTATTTCATACCCCGAAAATCTGTATACAATTTGACGTTAGTGGTGTCTTTAGTGGAGTTTTTCCGAAACGTTTGGACTTTTCCATCCCGTTACACTGTAAAAGTTGAACTCTGTTTGTTTTAATATCAGGACCGGGGCCACAAACGTTGCACGGCACCGGGCGGCAGTATTTGAGGACGACAAAATGTTTAGTATTTAGGAAGGAATCGAATTTTGAATTCGCTGAGTTTGCACCGGGTGGGAAAAGCGTAGCGCCGATCATGCTTAAACACAAAGCGTCAGTCTAATCTTCTAGATTTCTAGACGAATTCTCACGAAGAGAAGAATTTCGATCTGGGTTGCATCAGAAGTTGTCCTCTCATTATAAAATGGTAAAGTTGATTAAAGTTATTTCTTCATTGATGTTGTCAGCTGTTCGGAATGATCTGTCGTAGGGAAAAAGCGATTTTTGATAGAGTACTCAATAATAGGTAAAACTCTCCTTGTTTGGTAACATTATCAAAATTCTATTAGCTGGAGAATAAGTAATGAACTGAAATGAGATTTATTATCAGATACATATTCAGATGTCTTTTCCGCCTGAAAATTTAAAAGGAGTCGAAACCTTCCCGTACGTTATATTCACAGTGCTGCAATCGGCAATGAAACAAAAAGCTAGCGTAGGACGTTACAACTTAAAGAAAATCTCAACTCCGCCCAAAAACATCTATGGCAAGAACTATCGCCATGCAGATGAAAAATATTCATCTTCTACTCACAGTAATATGCTCTGCAGAACTGATGAGAAACCGGTCTTGGAACACCTCCGATGTCCTGGTCGGTGTCGCGCAACGGAAGGTCAGGGTCACTCAAACCTAAATCACCCGCCTTTCCGTTGTAAATAAATACCCCTTCAAACCTACACTTTTCACACTACATCGCTTTCCGCAATTTTGTTTTAACGACGGGATTGCACCATCAAAAGCATGACGCCACTTGGAAAGTGGGGTGCTTGGTCGCGTCTGTAATCAAATAGTAAGAGATTAAATTCAACAGTTACACCAAGCTTCCCGAAGATGAAAAGTTCTTTGGTGAACTTCATCAGAAAGGAAAACCTTCTTTGGTGTTTACCAAGCAACTTTTCACTATTGGATGCTAATTGGTCAACGGGATGTCAACGTGTCCCATTCTCGAATTTAACAATCTCAATAATGCATCTCAAAATTCTGAGAATCAATGTCCGAATCACGTGTAATAAGAACAAACATTCGAAAATAAATACATCTCTGAATCCGGGTTCCGAAGACGTATGTACTGACACTATGTTCATAAACAAGTAGTAATCCATGAATTATTTGATGTCACATGTCAACTACTTAAGGAAAATGAAATTTTTGGAAGTAATTCAGGAAAAAGGATTGGTTTTTCGGTTTTATGCGATTACGGCAAAGCCTCGAGGGCTATCTGCCTAAGGGTAGAGATGCCTTCCTGGAGAGCTTTCTAAGGAAAACTGGCTCGTACACACGTTACGCACATGGGAAAAACCACGCCCATGCAACCAACCCGTTCGCAAGATTCGAGCCTCGGACAGAACTACAAGTGTTCAAAGACTTTACTGCTCGGCCGCTGATGAGCCCTCAGAAAAAAGGATAATTAAGATTAACAACAGACTATTTTGTGAATTTATGCAATGATAATGTAATGCAGAACCGGGCTGAAAAACGAATGATTAAAAAATAAACTATTCTCGTTTCCATTAGTCAATATGATTGCTAATATGCTTTATTTAGATTATGTTTATCAATCTAAATCACATTATTTTTGGCGAATCAGGAAGCACAGACATTGTACCTGATATTAATGTACACGATTTTCCAATACGCGTTAAACTGTCGGGATCATAATGTTCAAAAACACATTTTATGTAATCAGTCAAGGAGTCAATTTCTTAACAAGAAATTATTGCCTTTTCCCGTGCATGCTGTCACTGTATAAGTGGGAGCTCATTCGGTTGTCAGTCAGAAGATCTGGGGTTCAATATCAGAGAATCTCCCTTTTCACATCTCTTATTCCGAATCCACTCATTAGGTCAACATCTTTTATCCAAACAATGTCTTTGATATTGCTGCTAAACTAGTCTGATGATAGTAGTAAGAATAAACAGATCAACTTTGAAAGAACTTAAAAAATGAAAAACACTCAATTTTTATATTTTCGAATGCTCAATTTTCAATATTTTCGAATGTTTGTTCTTATTACACGTGATTCGGATTCTCCAGCTTTTTCAATAATATTCCTAAACAAAAACAATATGCATCATAAACTATTTTCTGAACGTACCTAGCACATACAGTATGTTTATAATCAATATGCAGTGTGCCGAAAGTCGTATTGTTAGAAATCTTGAAAATACAAAACTATGCCCGAATGAGTTGATAGTACGCTTACTTACTGCGTAGTTAATTGAATTTATAAAAGTAGTTCCAAGTACAGTGTAACAATTTAAATGTTGGTCAGGACTGTGAAAATCTCTGAACGAATAGAATTATAACAGCATTTTAAACATAATTTTAGAAGTGAATTTAGCCTATTTTATTGTTATTTGTTATTTTATTGTATTAGCTTATTTTATTGTTATTTAGCAGTGCCCCTTTCGTCGGCTTCCACCATTATGCAAATTAATTAACGTATATAAGAACACTGTTCCTGAAGTTCAAGGGAGGGCTTGCTGGCAGAGACTACTGACCTTCTCTGTACTATTTTCTTCTTAGATTTATCTGAATCGGTTTTAGACTTTGCTAGTCGTGTTTTGCCTGCGTGATTAGACGGGCTGAGCCAATATTTACAGTAGAGCGGGCGTCGGCAACCATTTTTAGCTGCGGGTCAAGACAACCAAAATTTATAAATTACTATCATCTTCGTACTATTTTCTTCCAAGCTCTTAGATTTATTTGAATCGGTTTTAGCTCTTTGCTAGCCTTGTTTGGCCTCGTGATTAGACGGGCTGAGCCAAAGTTTACAGTAGAGCAGACGTCGGCAACCATTTTTAGCCGCCGGTCAAAATCAATCAAAATGACGTTTCGGGTCAACATTTTAGAACAGTCTTTTTTAGTGAATAACAAGATAAATTTTATTGAGATAATAATTACAATATGATTTGCACTTTAAACATAAAAACTAAAATTCTAATTGTAAAAGCAAACAGAACTGAATGAACTTTATTTTTCTCTTCGATATGAAATCTTTGATGCTAAACTAATGATATCAGTTTGGTAAAGTCTGGCTTATAGTTAGTCGTCTTAAGACGAATACAAACATCTGATTTTTCGGTTTCTGTTCTTATTTAGAAAACATTTTCATGCGCGGAAGTATTTGCTAGCATTTATAAATTGAATCGAACGTGGACAAAATGAGAAAGCCTGTTTTTGGAATTAAGAATTATAGATCGGCGTTGCCATACTTATCAATTTCTCCTTGAACTTACGTTAAAAGTTTTATTTTTTCTAAACAAAAATGCATGTTCATAACTGCAAATTTGTAATCAAGCAAAAATATTATTATTATTATTTATTTTTTTTTTACTTCCTTTTACGAAGGAAAAAGAAAGTATTATAATCGCGAAAAATTTCGGGTACCCTATTTCAACAAAACTATCTATTTTGACAGCTATCGAATGCAATTTAACGATGTTCCTGAGTGACATCCGTATGCAAGGACAGAATAAAGGACTCTTCCCCCCCCCAATAATTATAAAACTGATTTGAAATGGATTCTGAAGAAATTTTTTCTTGACGTCCGGGCGTACGTACGTATCTATTGTATCTCGCATAATGCAAAAACGACTAGCCTCAGAACATTGAAATTTTGAATAGGGCGGCTATAATATGTATATGTACACTTCGCCTTTTGGTTGCAATCGGCCGCACCAAAAGTATATAAATATATGTATATATATATATCCAGTCTGTTACTCGGCTCAGTGAGCTCAGTTTCTTTATTCTTAAAAGTTTGTAAATTGTGCATTTTTTGCTTTGAAAATGATTGAATTATATTGTTCTTGTCATTCGGTTAAGATTTTTATGCCCTTAATTAACTTGAATGCAATAATAGTGGAATTATCAACAAATTAAAGTTTTTTTAAGTGCGGCTAAGCCTAATTTTTGGTTACGATAGCGTCCAAATTTGTTTACATTTGAAGCTTAGCAGAATAGTGGATTTGTTGCCAATCTAAAGAAACTAAGCTTCGCAACACCAAAGTAACGTCTTCTTTTATTATTGAGACTTAAATTATGTTTGATTCATTCTGGAATTATCATTTAAGTTATTAGCTGCTTTTTGCGTACAAATTGTAATTTTAATCGTAAAAATTGATTTAACTGTACTTGATGTTTTATGTTTATGATCTTTCAATTTTTAATGAATATATTTTGAACTTTTATGTATTTTTGCCTCATCACGAAGTGAAAACTGAATTAATTAGTAGCGCATGCGCATTATGTAAGCGGCGCTGGATCGTCTGCAAAAAAACTCTATCTTATTCATTTGTTTAATTTCTTTTATACATCGTTTTAGCTTTATTATAGTATTTGAATAAAACTTGCGATAATTCTTCAGATGCTATAATTTTTGCTCACTCTGACTTATAAAATGGATGAGATGTAACGCTGTTAAGTGAACCTAGCGCCGAAGTGTGGCTATGGTAAATAAATATAGTAAAATTTAAAGAGTGCATTTATTCTATTGTGGTTTATGCGCTATCGACGAAGTAGATTTAATTCAAGATTCGTTAACTGTTCATTCAGTATGTTTAAATGAAATGCAGGAAAACTGAGCATAATTTAATATTCCGTACAAGGAAGTCATGTGCTGTACACATCAGTTTTTTTTTATTGAATTAATATCGAATCTTACACGCTACCCCGCATATATAAATCATGAAATTCTATTATTATTTCTCCAGAATTTGATATTATTTCGAAAACAAACAGAAGAGATAGTTTTCTCTCGTCTCTAGATCCTAATTTTTAAGAAATAAGGATATGCGTTTATTAAAACGCTCAGTAATGCAATAAGCAGGATGCAGAATTAAAGAATCATTAAAGATAAATCATTAAAGGAGCTTCTTTTTGATGTCTTTAGAGCATAATCATTAAGAAACACGGGAACATGTTTTTGTGTGAATCTCTATTTCACAAAACGAAGGTGACTGACACGAGGTATTTTATTTATCTCACTTTCAATACAATGCAGTCGGATAGATCTTCGTGTAGATAGCTGAACACCATTTTCAAAGGTCATGCGCAATAACAAAAGTCTCTAAGGCATATATAGTATTTTACGACTGAAGTTTTATTTGTTTCATTCTTCGAAGAACTAAATTGAAGAAAGATTACTTGAGCGACAATGGCTCAAAATTCATCAGTGGGATATTTTTAAGCTCGTATAGTACTTTCAAAGAACAGTTTTTAGAAAATAATGAAAAAGTACTTTTTTAAAAGTCCTGTGTTCAAATTTTGAACTTAAGCAGGATATGTTCAATTCAATTTCAAGGAGTGATTATTCAACTTTCAAATCGAATACATGCCATTTTCAATATGTCGAAAATATGAAACAAATGGATTAACTAACTACCAAATGAATGGGTTTGCCGCGAAGAGTCCTTTCCGAGTAATCATTTTAAAATTTACAGCATTGAATTCAGTGTCATGCGCTAAATCTGAGTAATATTTTATTTGTAAATTAAATAATTCTATTTTGAAAGCACGTTTTCTTAATTTAGTCTGGAGTATTCACTAATCTATTCTTCTTTTACTAATATAGCTACGTAATATGTGGGTAAATTCTAAAGGGCTTTTAAAAGGATTTTACAGACTGGACCAGTTACGTCAGTAAAGAAGATACTGCTAGGGTGTGGTATTTAGTGTTACTCATTTTCAAAGGCTCGATAGCACATCTACTGTATATAGTAATAAATATAACTAAATATAGTTAGGTCTGCCACTGTCTTGAAGTTACACACTTTTTTAATAAAACGCCTTGGAGATCCGGTCCATAATGGCCAAGACACTGCTGCTATCTCCTACTTGCCGTGACGCGATGCAGTATACGAAATTTCCTGATGAATAGTATTTTTATCGTTACTGAATATTATCGTTGATTGTTAAAAGTCAAGTACGTTGTAACAAATAAATACTAAAAAAAGTCTGCTATGTTCCCCGTACTACTTCTCTCTTAATTTGGTGGGATTCAGCGTCTATCTATCAACTCCTCTGATTTCTTTTTATATCGGATTTTACCTATAATCTTATTTAGTGCACAAATTTCTTTAGTTTAGCATGCATATACAGTGCCACTGCTAGAGCCGGAATATGTGCGACCGCACGGCGCTGCAAAATTTAGGCGCGGTACGTTTTTAGAATTCAAGGGAGGCATCTGGCGGCAGAATTTAGGAACCGCAAAGATTATTACCGGCTGCAAAATGCTTAGCGCCAGCCTTGTTATATGTATACCTGAACCTATAACGATAATTATAATCTATAACTCTACAAGTAATTTGAATTTTCCTTTCTCTCTCTCTCTCTCTCTATATATATATATATATAAAATTTCAAAAAAAATTTTGAATTCGCATATGCTCATTTAAAATTTTTGGTTTTAACAATCTTTAGAAATTCTTTGTTGCGTTTATAGTATTTTCTGAAATTTATTAATTATGAATTTCAGTTTCAGTCTTT
>KK117343.1:192723-212611 GCA_000611955.2 Stegodyphus mimosarum
CGTACAGATTCGCTTTTATGTGTTTAAGTTTCAATGATTTAATTTGACTAACATTCCGCGTCATTTTGACTCATCGGCCGGGAAGTAAACCCGGGCTACCCTCGTTGCAGCCGAGCATTCTATCACTGAACCACCGATGCTGGCCTAGTGTGTAGTAATACAATTTATTATAATTTAATTATAGTCTAGTGATATAATTTATACTTTCAGACAAGATATTTTGGTACTACTCGCCCCAGTGGCCAAATTATGTAAAAAACGGTAACAAACAAAGGTCAACACTTTCACTTTTGTCTTCTATTTGCTGAATTTGACGAAATAAATGGCACGATAATTAGTGGTAACAAGTATTGCAATAATATACCTGAAATAAATCCAACAATAAATAATAAATACTATTGTATTTATAATAGCTAACAATTGGAATAAGTATTGAATCTTATAATTATAATGATGATACGTGCGTACGGGTTCGTACTCGACTAAATGCACATACAAATAACTTGAAGAAATTTATTTTCGTAAGAAAAACACTTTACAGTTCTCGAATTTTCCACAAAAATACTCGCGCAGTTTTTTTCAGTAAGACAAAGCATAATCAGTATTTACACGTCAAACTACTAAGCACGTTAAACAAAACGCAATGCAAACCGCCTCTAAAGAGCGAAGCTTGCACGGAGATATCTCAGAACTCCGAAGGCGACTCTGAACTAAAAACTGAGAGTTGATGCTCTCTAGTGTCTTGCATAGTTTTTCCCCGTCCGCCGAGAAGTTTTTCAATGTCTTTCATTACTCAAAATTACCGCTAGGCATATGGTTACACTTACATATAAGGATCACTTACTGTTACTCAAATACAGTACCAATTACAGATATACAGGGACTGGATCAAAATATCGCCAAATGGTTGTTAAGTTTGGCAACATTTGGTGATTTTCCACTTCCATACAACGCTGGCGGAGTATTTCCACAACAGTGGATATTCGACGGGTTATGCCGTGAAAGTGGCGAGTGCGTTCTTGTTCGAGTTCCAAATCGGGAAGCAAGCGCACTGATATTAACGACTGTAGACCGCGAAGTCGAAGGATGGGCAATCTATTCAGATTTTTGGCGGTAGAAATTATCTTCCTCACGGATTGCATATGCTCATTATGGTCGATCGGATTTTTTTCCTTAATAATTTTGGATGTGAAAACAAGCTATTCACATATAAAAGTATACCCGATTATTCTTAGTACAAAAATCCGTAAATTATTTATTTTTTGGCAAGTATGGATAAAAGTTAATAAAATTTGTATCTTCAGATCTATGAATAAAATTATTGACATCACACTGTAAATTAGTTAGCTATATTGATAGACACGTTAAGTTTTAATGGCGATGAAAATAATATGAACTCAAGACTTGAAATAATTAAGATCTTGAAATGTTTCTAACACTGTAGTTGTAACAAATTCATAATTGAAACGTCTTTAACGAGACGCATAAAACTTCATCGGGCTGCCAGTTTGAAACCACTTATTTATACCATGTTAGTCGAAATCAGCGTCTCTAGAAGTGATTAAGGTCTTTCCCCTGTCCGATAAATTGATGTGTCTCTGGCAAAGTATTCCTTGAATATAAAAAATGGCTCAAATAAAAGAAAAAATAGTAATAGAAAAATTTTAAAAAGAATGTGTAGGATGATTGTGTATTTGTTGTATAGTTAATAATTTCTTATGTAATCGGACGGTATTATGAAGCAATATCACTCAGTGTCTGTTCACGAGTGATTGAGGAACAATTTGTCACGCACTTGCTGCAAATCTGTACAATATACGGTTACAGTTATCGATTCGCCTCGTAGAAGAAATGGGTAGTGAACAAATTTTGTTTTTTTAACAAAAAAAAAAAAAAAAATTCTTAACTAAACTTTAAAATTTTTATTATATATTTGACAAAACATACACATAAAAATGGCGCAAAAAAAAAATTCAAATTTATACTTATTTTCGGCCCAGAATCTAAAAGCTGGTATCTGCAAGAAATTTCTATTTGTCACAATTTGTAATTCAAACTTAATGACAAGTAGATATTAAAACTTGCAAACTGATATTTATTCGAATAATTCAAATCTATTGAAGCAGTCATTAAATAATTTAGCAGAAATCTATTGAAGCAGCCGTTAAATTAAAAGAACATGTATGAAAACTTACTAAGAGGATAGGGTCTCTTAAGAGTTTCAGAGGACTTAAACATTTAAAAGATTTTAGGCGTCCTGACACACAAGTTTCTTCCCAATTCCTTCTCTTCTAATAAAAGTTTATCAAATTTGTATCTTCAAATCTTTGAATCATATTTATTTCATCGTGCAAATTAATAAATTCTGCTTCTAGATTGTCCGGAGCATTACTCAAATTCCTTTTTGGTAATAATGAGAAATTTAAAACTGGACTCCAAACCGTTAAAACGCTAAACTCCTAAGTCTTATCGTAATTAATTTACGAGAAATTTATTCGTGGGTCGCATGCAACCCGCGGACCGCCAGTTTGCCTCAAGGGAAACAACCTAACATCTTCTTCGGGTGGAAAGAGGCTTTCATTCCCAACTACTCCAACGAACGTGTTAAGATTACCCTAAGTCCCAATCCGTTGCGAAAATCTTTCTTCTTTGCATCTTCATGACAGAAGACCTCACCAGCATCCATGTAGTTAGCATCCATGTTAGGTACTGTGAGTTCGACCCGGGTGCATATAAGCATTCTGTGCCGCGCCACGCACATAGGGAAAAAGCCCTCCTCGTGATTGGATATGGCTTCCGATGACATTATTTCCTCTATGCTTAGGAATGCCTTGACTTTGCTTGGGCTCCGGGCTGCATCTCCATACCGTTTGTTTACATTTTTAGTAGCAGTACCGGAAAGATTATTACGCGCGTTGTATTTCTGTTGCTATGAGATAACACTTCTTAAAACATTATAGTGTGATGAGTTTTGTGTAGTGATTTTTTTTACTAGAGAGGAAAAGTATTATTTCTTCTTGTGCTAACTCTATGAATGTGTATTAATATAAAGTGCAGAGATGTTTAATAAATGTATTCTTAATTTAACCCTCATATTAAAGGTGTTGTGATTATTAATTCATTATTTCATGTTCATTATATATCCATTCTCTGCTGATGCAGTCTCCGAAAGCACGAGACAAATCAATTTTCGGAAATAAAAATGGCGTTGGGAGCTAGCATAGTACACATTTAATTCACAATATTTATAATCAGTCTGAAAAAGTAAAATTTACTTTAGAGTAATATAGATTTGGAACTGATAAATAAATACGTATTTTAAATTCAACAATATTACTTTATGAATATTGCCCATTTTTTAATGTGTAACATCCTTTGTACCTTAGCATAAAAATAGTATTTGTCAGAGAAGGAAACTTCTTTTCTTATACACGTGTATTTAATTCAGCGACAGTAGTGAATGTACTTTTTTCTTTCATTTAAGGCAACAGAATATTAGAGATGTGAAAGACATGAACATTAACAATGAAATAACATTTGCAAAAGGAAATATATTCTGCAATGTGAAAGAAATAGAATGCAACAAAATTGCAATAATAATAGTATACTTACTAGCCCACAATGCTTTTACAGTCGAATTGAGACCATCGTGTTTTGGTTTGTTTCATGAACTCAGCTATTTATATAATTTCAGCGCTTAAGATTGCTTCCGATACTAAAAGCATCTTTGAAAGATTTTATAATTTTACAATTTTATGAAACAGAAAGTTGTCTGCAGAACGCTGCAGCAACATGTTTTTCGCTTCAAATTAAACAAACGATAATTTTGGTAGGATACGAACTGCGAGAAATTTAATTGAAGGTTTTATCTGATCAGAAGACCCTCTTCTTAGTGCCAACTTCCGCATAACGGACAATAGCAGCCCCACCTTACGTACGAAGGGCTGAAACAGAACAAAGAAAACCCACCAACTGCGCTATTTTGAATTTTGCTTTTCCTCGCAAGAAGATGGGTGCTACAAAAAGTCATTTATCCTTATTATTGGGATATTTAATTGAGACTTCAGCCCTCTATTTTCGTGTGTCAGATTTTGTAAAAATTGTGCATACAAAACAAATATTAAATAAAAAAATCTGGCATGCACTAAAATAAAAAAGGAATTTCCTTTATAATAGTTTTATAATGCTTAAAAGATAAATGAGCCAAATCTTGTTTATACTCCACAAGAATTCAAAAATTTCCAAGCAGTGGAATATATATATATACACACACACATAAGTTTTTTGATTATGTATATATACATATATAAATAAATCTATCAACTTTCGGATTTGCAGAACACCTTAAATCAGTTTTCTTGTCTAAATGTTAACAAATCTTCTTAGGTAGCATACAATAGTTTTAACTTTCAAAATTACCATTTTAGGTGAATAGTTCTAATTTAATTTAAAAAATTCTCTCGATTAAATCTAAAAATTAGGTTTGTTAGGCGATTCTAAATTCACGCCAATATTATTGTAATAGATGCCTCATTAAGCTTCCCATATTTAATCACTGAAGTTACTGTACAGTTATTTAATTTTCTTACAAATTCCATATTTTAATAGTAGAAACGTTTAAATATTTATTTATTCTGTTTTCCAATTACTATAATAGTATTTCAGTCTCCGAACTTAATTCAACATCTAAATCATTGGATTCGTGAATCAATTGTCTTAATATATGGCCGCCGATTCAGATTCATGTTAAGAATATGGGAAGACTGAACAGCATTTGTTTTGATATGAAGAATTTATGTTTCGATAATCTCAAATGCGGAACTGGAGCACAAAACTTCGAACTCAGTTCCAAAAAAGCACTTTTAAACCCAAACTCATTCCATCCTGTACATATATATATATATATATATATTCATAATGAAAGTAATTAAAAGTAAATTAATAAGCCCAAGACTTGCGCTAAAGCTGAAAAGTAATAAAGCAATAATTCACTATAAATTTTAAAAAGAAAACTCTCCATATTACATCTCCAAGCAACGGAAATTCAATTTAAAAACATCATTGAAAAGGTATTTTTCAGAATTTAAAAATTTATAGAATTTTCAGTCCTCCTTGCTTTAAACACAGTTAAGGAAAAACTAAATCGCAAAAATACCAAAATCAAAAGTAAACATTTTTAAGTATTGAAAAACCAGTTATTGTTGTTGATAGCAGATTAATCGACTTATCAAGGGGATAAACAAATCTACCATCCATTAACAGTAACTAAAATAGAAGTAAAAACAAAAGTAGATTCAAGAACAAATTTTAAAAATCATAAGAAGATTAAAAGAAATAATCCATAAAAATTAAAATTAAAAACTGTAGTAAAAAAGAAATTTAGAAATCAAACTAGTAAGCAAAA
The DNA here is from genome assembly GCA_000611955.2 of Stegodyphus mimosarum. Taxonomy (NCBI): domain Eukaryota; kingdom Metazoa; phylum Arthropoda; class Arachnida; order Araneae; family Eresidae; genus Stegodyphus; species Stegodyphus mimosarum. Next base: position 198,128 of record KK117343.1, read on the forward strand.
ATTGTAGTAAAAAACCACCTTGCCTTCGAAATTTTAAAGCGAAATGACTGGAATGCAAGTACGTATTAAGAGATGGAAGCAAAAGGGTTGTAGTAATAAGTAGTTTTCTATTGTTTTCTTTTTATAATTTATAGTGAATTATATATACATATATATATATATTTCGTACATATATAATGCATAAAATATGTTATTTTCCCTAAAACTTGGTGATAGAGTGATTAGAAGAGAACACCAAAACTTACTTCGTTTCATTTTCTCAATCTGATCTTGCTACCTTTTGACTGTAAACCACAATTTGAGTATAAATTTTGTAAGTGGCGACTTATAAGTCTTGCATTATTGAAAACTTAAAACTTGGGAAAGTAAGACGAAATCTTTAATCTGCAGAGTAAGCCACAAATATACTTCGAATACACCTAAAAAAAATAAAGTTCCTTGAATAAAATTATCTTATTAATAACTTAATTATCACTCTTCAAAAGTGGAAAATCAAGTACATGTATTTATAATGATTCTACTGAGATTTAATTCTAATTTGCTTGTTTAAACCCGAGAATGTTGTTTAAACATTTTCTTCGGGACTTAAGTTTTCGCTTTGACTCCTTTTTCTTTAGGAATATTTTAGAGTTACAATTTTTACCTCTTAAAAAAAGGAAATGTTAAGCAGAAAATTTTTCATCGACTGCTTACTTCGAATCAAGTTTTATCATTAAATTTCTACAGTATTAATTACATATATGGGGTATTAAAAATATGAGACTCACAAAGTAAAGAATTAAGTAAAAACGAGTTTCAAAATCAAAAACCCATAATCCTTTGCCCCGTTATTTTCATTTAGCGGAACGTAATTTCACATAGAAACTTTCCTCAGTTTGATTAAGTTATTCAAAATTTTTCCATTTTATAGAACGTAAAAAATTTGAGAAACAGAAAAATTCATAGAAAACTTGAATTTCAGAAAGTTTAATTCGCTATTCATTTTTAACATAGAAATAGATGAAGTTTTTAAACAAGGAAACTGAGAAATTTTTTCTTAGTATTAATGCTTTTTAAAGCAAAGCATTTTATAGGTATTTTCCTAATTCCCTTCTCAAACTGAAGATTCATATCAAATGAAAAACACCGACTCATGTTTATCTATAGTATCGTGAAATTTTTAAATGCATTTTAGTGAAAAAATATAACGTAGATAATTTATTTTAGGGAAAAAAAGACTTACAGTATCGTACGTTGCATCTAGTTCCTCAAGGAAACAGAGCGGAAAGATCTCAGTTAGTAGCTTCAACGTGCAACGAATTCTGAACGCTGTAAATAAGTTTAATTAGACGGAGAAATTACCACAATGTTTTCCATGCAACAGAAGCTCTACATCTTACCTCGTTCCAATGATATGACCATTTGATAATGAGCCATAAGAAGCAGCATGTTTTGACGTCCCAGATGTAAGGAAATAGCATTGTTTCTAATTCTTTTCCATAATTCGGGTTTATAATTTCTTCTTTATTGATTATCTCATTCGAAGTCCCGAAACGGGAAGTGCAAAATCTTCGAGTAAATCTACTGCATGTCAAATTCTTGTTTTTAAAGTCATGATGAAATGCATTGAACTCTTCAATATACTAATATAAAGCTGATATACTTAAATGTAAAATCATTCTCTCCCTTTAGATGCTTCAGCATGTATAATGATGTAAAATCTTGAAATAGGATAGTAAAAAAGTATAATTCGTACATGTAAGTTCCAGTTTTAATCGCAGAGAATAAGTTAATTTTTACTGTGAAATCTTTTTCACTTTCTTCAGTCTCTCTGTGACAATGGAAAGCCTGAAACAAATAACTTTTCAACTTGTAAAGTCATTGGATTTTTTTATAAGCAGGAGACTTGAAAAATGTGCAATGTCCTCTCCGGGAACCGAATCCTGGACCTCTCGAATACGCGTCGACTATGCTTCCAATTACACCACGAACTCATATGGAAAGAAGGGATAAGCTGAACACAACATAAGCTGTTTAGAATTTCGTCAAACTTTTTTCGTTATCTTCTTCTAATACATTATTAAAAGAATATGCAAAAAATTATTAAAATGAAAAAAACGAGTTTCAGAATATTAAGATGGGATAGACTATTATTATTTCTTGAAGAAAAGGAGCGTTGCTCTTGTGTTTCATGAAATGCATAACTTTTCTTTAAAGCTAACGTAATCTGATGTTGAACCTTGCTTTGATTTCAAACTAATGAAGCCTGAGATGCTTTACGGTTATAATCCGCCATTTTACCGCATTATTTCCTATCAGGAAACGGCCTACCAGGGACCGAGTAAGACTGCTAAACAAGGATAATTTGACCGAGATTCGAGTTCCGGTGAGCATTGTCATTTTCATAGTTTTCTCAAGTGTAACATAAACATGAACCACTTTTCCTTTAAGAGTTCTGCATGAAAGCATCCCTCCCTTTGAGGAGATAGCTGTTGTGTACAGTAAATAGTTTATTACTTATCTAGGAACATCTACTGCAACATTTTAGTCCTTGTTTATGCCAGAAAGAGCCGGCTGCACAATTTTAGCGGCGACCAATTGGATGCCCTTTCGATTGGCGAAAAAATTTGTTCAGTTTTGGCGATGAAACTCCATTTCTGGTTACTATGAGAGTTTTAAATGGTTTTAGCTTCTTGATTTATTTAATTAAAAATAAATCGATGTGCACACGGACAAAGTCAAGACAATGTGCAATGACTAGTTTCTGCAATTCTGATTTTTTTTAAGTGAAAATAGGTCGATGATGGACAACGGAGTTTGTGAAATTCTTTGATTTCTTGTTTTGGTTTTGTGTAGCGGCCATCTTGAAATTGTGTCTTATTGGCGCCGATCTTGGCGTCAAAACAGAATGGCCAAAATACAAGAGGCACCCAACTGTAAACTTTTACCAAGTTTACTACGGTTGTCTGCTAAGAAACCGGATATCTTCATGCAGGACTAAACTTCTCTCCCCAGGGCTTAAAAAATTAATTTAAAATGGCTGAAACTTTACGAAAGGAGCACTGGGCTTCTATTAAATTTGCCTATTATGTGAATACCGCGTGACACATAAATAAATACATAAGGCAATCAGCCTGTTGTTTGGGATTTGACTCCAAGTCGAACTACCAGATTCAGCCAACTTCTAAATTCGGACATTGGTGAGGTGAAGAATCACGAGATGCCGAATTTGGGGAACTGAATTGAGGACAGAATTGTTTTTAAACTATCCAAGCTAACTATTACTGTAAATATTACTTTTTGTGAGAGGAGTTTTTTTACATGTAAATCCGCTAAGACCTACAAATGAGTAACTGGCATTAAATATATACCGTACGGTCTAGATAAGGTTAAGTTATTCAATTTTGGCAAGGCACACGAGGGCTATGTGCCTAAAGGGAGTGAGCTTTCGTGGAAGACTTTCTAAGGGAACTGGGTCGTATACACGTTACACATGAGGAAAACCACGAAAACGCCCATGCAGCCAGCCCGTTCGCGGGATTCGAACCTTGTACCGAACTACCAGTGTTCAGCGTCTTTACCGCTCCGCCGCTGGTGGGCTACGGTCTACAGAAGAACAGCTGGAATAATGAAGCAAACTTCTAGAATGTCATCGATGATTTTCCTAAAAGGAAAACGAACGAAATAACTGTTTAAAATGCTCGAAGTGAAATTTTCTTTCAAAATTTTTAGAGCTTCTATTTATTTCCCGATATGTCATTCTAAAATTTTATAAATTTGATTTACAGTGAGAGAGAAATGCTCTGTAAAATGCTTATCTGTAAAAATTATCAGATTACTTTCACGTAGTTTTAATTTTTATCGAAGCAATAGAAAAAGTATGATATTAAGAAGCACGATATCCCAACTTTTCAACTTATTTTAGATTGGAAGTTATTTCTTAAAAACAGCCTTTTCCTGATGTATATGAGCTAGAAACTATTTTTCTAACATTTTTGGCCTGCTTCCTCTGGGAATGTTTCCTCAGTGATAAAATAGGTAAAACCATAACGTTTTCCGCGTTAAATATATTAAAACCCTAATTCAAAACATTTATAATCTTTCCAAACAGATTTTAAATATAATGGGTCTTTTTTCCCTTCTTTACAGTTAAGGTTGAATGAAAACTGGTTGTAGAAAACGTTACTTAATTGAAGAAAATTTTGGTCAATTTATAAGTTAAAATAATAAATATTGTGCATAGGTTAGGTTAGGTTAGGTTAGGTTACAATTATGGCAAAGCACACGAGGGCTATCTGCCTAAAGGGAGGGATGCCTTCGTGGAGGACTTTCTAAGGGAAACTGGCTCGTATACACGTTACACATGGAGAAAACCACGAAAACGCCCATGCAGCCAGCCCGTTCGCGGGATTCGAACCTCGGACCGAACTACCAGTGTTCAGCGTCTTTACCGCTCGGTCGCTGGTGAGCTATATTGTGCATAGAAAAACTTGTAGTCAAAGTAATGACCGCTGAGAAAAGGGCCGATACGACTGCAGGAGATGAAACCCTATTTCCTGGAATATCACAAAGATACAAGAATATATCACAGTAGAAATATATTACAGTATTTGAAAACTAGCTTGCAGTACGGGAGATTAAACTTTTTTTTTTTTCCTCTGTACTCACAACAAACATAGTTTTTGAAAATATTCTTACTAATTAATTTTTCAGATAGGTATTTTTAAAGCTGTACTTTTATGATTCTATACACATAAATGCAGTATGAAGAATCAGGCTGTTGGAAAAAAACAGAGCTATGCATCCCTTATTTACATATGTACTTTATTTTGTCCCTTGTGGTTAAGGTGTTCTAATACGTCCAAATAAATGTGTACATATTTTTGTATGCATATTGATTTGCATACATAAGAAAGCAAAATCTTTAGCTAATTTTGAGGGACATTTTTTTGTTGCTGTTTTATCCTCTTCATTAAATCTAATAACATATTAGACTTGCAACGAGTGTCCCTTCCTTGTGCTTCAGTCGTACTGAAACTTCGATAATACATTCAAGTTGAACAGCCGCCATCATTAAAAATGAATGAGCCTGGAAACCATTATTGCGGTCTTCATTGTCACAAAATGCTATCTTTTCGATTAATACCGGCAACCCGTTGAAGTCATTTTCGGCAAACGGCTTTCGGCCATACTTATTCACAGTAGCCATTGTGCAAGTTCTTGCATGCATGAATGAGGAGAATAACCTTCTGCCTCCGTCATCTTACGCCTGAATAGATCCGACTATTTGGGCGTCTCCAGTGCGGCTACCTCAGTACGGAATACTCAATTTTGCTGCTGCAAAGTTCACTTTCTAATTTTGTCATCCTATACTCAATTGCCTATTTTAAAATATGCTTTGTTATATGGCCTTTTATCTACAAATAATACTTATTTTCGACATTTTCATTAGATTAAAATTTCGTTTGGTGAGAATAATCCAAAAGCCGCCAATTCACACACGAGGCGAGAGAACAAGTTGCAGAATTTCTGATTTTACATTATCTCTCTTCCATTCACCCAAAATTGCTAAACATCATGATTTAAAATTTTAAAGTCTTCATTTTAGGCTCCTACTTTGCGGAACATTAGTCTACTAATTACTTAACACTATAATGACTCGCTGAAGTTTTATTTGTGAAATTAAAAACATTCCTAATGAAGCAAAATTCTGAAGTTTAAAATTTGCTTTAAAAGTGAATGAAATAAAATTGAAAATATAACATCAACGAGAAAAAAAATGACAGTGGAAAATTTAAATTTTCATATCGAAAATAAACCGTGTTAAGCATGAAACTCAAGCTGTTACCCATGAAAACAGAATTTATCTTTTCAGGTCTTAAATCTGATTTGCTTATAGTAACATTACAGCGAATTAAAGTATTAGGGGTCAGAATAAAAATGCTCAAATCCTCCCTCCAGTTTCAACTCCAGACGTTTGATTTATATAAAATGATTTTATTGTAAAAATATGAAAGAAAAATAAACTCACAAAGTAAGCGGCCCATTTTCCATAAGAGGTGTACGACTTAGTGGTCTTCCAAATGAAATCCCAAATGAAAAAAATCTGATGTATACACCACATGACTTCCTTGTACGGAATATTAAATTATACTCAATTTTCCTGCATTTCATTTAAACATACTGAATTAACAGTTAACGAATTTTGAATTAAATCTACTTCGTCGATAGCGCATAAACCACAATAGAATAAATGCACTCTTTAAAGTTCACTATATTCATTTACCATAGCCACACTTCGGCGTTAGGTTCACTTAACAGCGTTACATCTAATTCATTTTATAATTCAGAGTGAGCGAAAATTATAGCATCTGAAGAATTACCACAAGCTCTATGTATAATGCGCCGCTTACCTAATGCGCATGCGTTACTAATTAATTCAGTTCTCACTCCGCGGTAAGGGAAAAATACATAAAAGTTCAAAATATTTTCATTAAAAATTGAAAGATCTAGAAAAACACAAAACACCAAGTACAGTTAAAACAATTTAAAAACAATTTTTACAATTAAAATTACAATTTGCACGCAAAAACGAGCTAGTAACTTAAATGATAATTCCAGAATGAATCGAGCATAATTTAATTCGCAATAATAAAAGAAGACGTTACTTTGTTGTTGCTGTAATGCTTGTTTTGTAATTAAAGCAAACTCCATTGGAACACAGCAAACTTTATTTAATAGATCAATTTCATAACTGCAACATATAAGTCAAAGAAAAGGTAACATCAAAAATTAACAGCCAAAACGTATTCTATCTCTTTTTAAATTAAAAATCATTTTCTTACTTCGTGCGAGAACCGCACGCAGCTCTCGTGTTGGCGTTTCAAACATTGCCATTTCTTAACATATAAATTTCAAATTCAACTATTTCAAAAGTACAAGATTATTATTGCAACAATATCTAAAGCTGTTACAATCTCTCCCCCAACGGAGAAACTTTTCCGAAGAGAAAAGTTCTTGAACACGACTTTCTCATTAATATTAAGAGAAGGCAAATAAGATTAGAGTTAAAAACCTCACTTTCTGGACAATGCAAATGCATTTCAGAACACTTATTATTAGAATTATTTTCTAAAGATTTGATCCCAGTTTCAACAGACACAGCACTAGAAAATGATACAGATGAATCAGCATTTTCTTGAGATTTTGTTGAAATACATTTATCTGATTCACCAGAAGATTTTTTTAATGTCAGAATCGTTTCTAACAATATCATGATCCGAACTAACCACACACATTTTTGTTTCATCTTTTGGAACTGAAATGTTCTTGTTCTCAAGTCAAATGATGTCAGCTGCTTATCAGTTATTTTCCGGTCAGATTGCTCTCCGCCAATGTCAGAAGATTTTAAAGGCTCTTCTGCCTCTTCATCAGTTAGTTTAATTTTTCTAGATGTCTTTTCACTACTGTCAGCAGGTTTTACCTCTTGCTCTTTCTCTCTATCAGTCACTACATGCTTTTTTTCTTGTTGCTTATTATTACCACCAACAGAATTTCCAGTATTTTCAGATGATTCTGCCTTTACAGTACAACATTCAGAAATTTCTGATGCAGATGCCTCAACTTGAGCAGCATTTTTATCAAAAGATCCCATCACTTCCTTTTCTTTACCATCAGACATTACGTCAGCATTACTGCAAGATTTATTGTTTTGCACAACAGAATGAGTACTATCATCAGCATCTAACACTGTGGAATGGATTTTCTTCGTTTTAATTGATTCTTCAGATGACTTCATCACACATTCTGTTGAATCAACAGCTTTTACTGGTACTTTAGAAACATTTTCAATACACTGAGAATTGCTTTTAATGTCTCTTTTCACAGAATTCTGTTCTTTTTGCTTAAGGATATCTATTTTGTTTTTAGTATCTGTTTCACAATTCTGATTCGTTATCTCAGATTTTGTATAGATGCCTTCCCAGTTTAGTTCAGGAGCACTGACTTCATGCTTATCATTTTGAGTACATACAGGACTACAGTTTATGTTAGATTTTAATAATGTATCTGTTACTTCACATTCAGCAGCACTTTTGATGTCAGTGGACACTTGTGCACCACTAAAATTATACTTACTCAAATTATCAAAACATGTACCACTAAATGAAAGCTTTTCGTTGGCATTTATATTTTTACAAGAATTAGAATCCAGTTTTGATTTTTTATCATGAGTTACAGATTGAATAACACTGTTCTGAAGACCAGCCATGGGGTTATTATCACACATGTTCTGTAAGGCTTGCAAATGGGAGAAGCCTGAAACTTGTGATGGTCTGTCATCATGCTTGTAAGCTATATCTCCATATTGGTTTAATAATTTACTGTTTTTAACTTCAAATTTCACTGACTTCCGAGCATGTTCATAACTTCCTTTAACAGAATCATCTTTCACCATAGATAAATGTTTCTTTTTAAATGGCCGTGGTACTTGAGGATTAATGTTCATACTAGGGTTTTCTACATTAGAACATTTGTCATAGAGAGGATTTTCTACAACACTTTCTGGATGAATACTTCTCAGAGAATCACTTCTTTTGGAATCAGGAAGTAATGAATTTTTACTATCAACAGAAAGAGGCCCAGTACTAGAATGATTATTAGTCACTGATGCACTTTGTTTGATTCCATCAGAAGTCCGACAAGATATGCTCAAGTCCATTGGTACTTCATCATTGCAACTATTTTGGTGAATATTTGAATGAAATCCATCGCTGCATTTTAAAAGATTAGACTTTTCTGAAACATTGCACAAAACATCAACTTCATGATTCACAGCAACAGAACGGTTTGGATCTACGTGCTCTTTATTACTTGGTAATGAATCACTGGAAATTAAACTACATTCAGATTGAGCAGCAGCTAGTTTCTTTTTTTCATTGCTCCATTTCTCATACAATTTTATTTTCCCAACTTTGAATTTGCTTTCTTTTTCTCTTTTCGTTTGAGCTCTAGTAGTCACAACATTAACCTGATGAGAGTGATTTTGAGGTTCTTTTTCTTCATTCAGTAGTGCAGCAGTTCGGTTGCCTAATAAATACCTTCCTTTGTCGAGTTCGTTTCCAATAATGGCAGCCTTGGTTATTACATGTCCGAGATCGCAGTTTAGTTCGACTTCAGCCAAGGGTAAACAGGTTGGATTTAAATCTAATGGTTGTTGCACCCACACTTTTTCACCTGTCAGCATTTCTGGCGTGATGTATTTACGACAAACTATATCAATACTAGCACCTGAATCTCTTAATATAGGAATTTTGTAGCCATTTACGTATCCAATACTAGTATAAGGTAACAGAAATTCATCGTCCGGTCTTGAACTAATTCTGTTTAGATTAGCAGAAGATTCAGTACTATTCTTAAGTTTTGGACACTGAGGTCTTAGATGCTGATAGGACCCACAGTGGTAACATTGCAGTGACTTTCGTTTTTCATATTTATCATCTGGACGTGGACTACTAGGTTGATAGATCTTGCTTCCCGAATTAAACTTTGAAGGCCATTTATTTTCAGCATTATTTTTATCATCGGAATTTGTTTTACTTTGAGTTTTTGGATTGTATTTCCCTTTCCGCCGATCGGCTGCAAGATTTTTTTGGAAGTTTCCACGGACGTTTTCGTAGGCATCAAGTTTTTCGGCTAATTTCTTGGACGAAATCATTTCTACCCATTCGTCAAGAAAATGATCTCGAATTTCAGGAGGGACTCGACGCTTAAGCTGATCAATCACCATCAAGTCCAACAACTGTTCAAAACTCTCAACTCCCAAACCAGTTACCCATTCCTTGCAATAATTTTCTAATTCATAGCTGAAATCCACCCATGTTGATTCGGTACTTTTTTGATGCTTCATGAATTTCTGCCTAAACCTTTCAGGACTTAATTTAAAACGCTTTAGCAATAAAGTCTTCACATGTTCATAATCTTTAGCTTTATCAGAGGGTTCTCTAGCTATTATTTGTGTTACTTCGTAAGGAAGTAGTCCTAGCAAATGAGATACAAATTCTTCTTTATCAATTTGAGCCCATTCTGCTTGCCTTTCAAACAGTGATAAATATAGACTGATATCTCCTTCTTTGTCGTCAAATTTCTGCATCAGATGTCGCAATTCCGTTTTCGCCCGGACCTGTCCGGTGGTTTGAGACTTTATCTCAGCTTCAAGTTTTAATCTCTCTAAATCATATTGTTCTTTCCTTCTTCGTTCCTCTACTTCTTCCTGTCTCCTACGTTCCTCTACTTCTTCCTGTCTCCTACGTTCCTGTACTTCTTCCTGTCTCCTACGTTCCTCTACTTCTTCCTGTCTTCTACGTTCCTCTACTTCCTGTCTCCTACGTTCCTCTTCCTGTCTCCTACGTTCCTCTTCCTGTCTCCTACGTTCCTCTTCCTGTCTCCTACGTTCCTCTCTTTCTTCCCTCTCTTTTCGGTCCTCTATTATCGTGTTTAAGACTTCTTTGACGAATACTTCGTCATAATCTCTGCTCTCAATAATTTTCTGTTTCAGATCAACTATTTTCAAATCAGCAGTCACCTGAACACCTAGTTCAGTTGCGAGATTCTGCAAATCCTCCTTACGAGCTCTTCCTAAGAAAGACATTTTTTTCTACTTCTTAAGTTTACGAACACCCTGTTCTTTACGCTTCCTCAAAATAGCTCAACTTAATTGCAATAAATAAATAAAGTGCTCTGGCAACAAGGAATTAAATGCACTTGTTTAAATGCTCAGAATAAGCAATACCACATTTATTCCGAACAACCTATGACTGTTACCATCAGTTGATATGCAGTGATGCACCATAAAATAACATACAATAATTTACGACTCAAATATATATGTAAAAATGCAAGATAAACTTGAGTATTAAAGTTCAATGATGAACACTTCAAACTATCGAAGTCCAATGATGGACACTTCAAACTAAGTCCAATGATGGACACTTCAGACTAAGTCCGATGATGGACACTTCAAACTAAGTCCAATGATGGACACTTCAAACTAAGTCCAATGATGGACACTTCAAACTAAGTCCAATGATGGACACTTCAAACTAAGTCCAATGATGGACACTTCAAACTAAGTCCAATGATGGACACTTCAAACTAAGTCCAATGATGGACACTTCAAACTAAGTCCAATGATGGACACTTCAAACTAAGTCCAATGATGGACACTTCAAACTAAGTCCAATGATGGACACTTCAAACTAAGTCCAATGATGGACACTTCAAACTAAGTCCAATGATGGACACTTCAAACTAAGTCCAATGATGGACACTTCAAACTAAGTCCAATGATGGACACTTCAAACTAAGTCCAATGATGGACACTTCAAACTAAGTCCAATGATGGACACTTCAAACTAAGTCCAATGATGGACACTTCAAACTAAGTCCAATGATGGACACTTCAAACTAAGTCCAATGATGGACACTTCAAACTAAGTCCAATGATGGACACTTCAAACTAAGTCCAATGATGGACACTTCAAACTAAGTCCAATGATGGACACTTCAAACTAAGTCCAATGATGGACACTTCAAACTAAGTCCAATGATGGACACTTCAAACTAAGTCCAATGATGGACACTTCAAACTAAGTCCAATGATGGACACTTCAAACTAAGTCCGGAATAGTAAACTGAGTTTAGAACACAGAAAACTTTTGCACAGTTATACTAAAATTTGCAACGATGCAAAACACATTTTCGTATGCTTTTCTGCAGTGTTTAAAATCAAAATTCGTTCAAATAACTTTATAATATCGTTTGAAATTGGGAATAAAGAAATGCTATACCTTGCTTTCCAGGAGATGTGCTTTCATTTCAAAAGCACGCACGATTATTCTATCTCGTCGGTGCCTCCAAAAATAATTAAGACTGTAATGCTTGTTTCGTAATTAAAGCAAACTCCATTGGAACACAGCAAACTTTATTTAATAGATCAATTTCATAACTGCAACACATAAGTCGAAGAAAAGGTAACATCAAAAATTAACAGCCAAAACGTATTCTATCTCTTTTTAAATTAAAAATCATTTTCTTACTTCGTGCGAGAACCACACGCAGCTCTCGAGTTGGCGTTTCAAACATTGCCATTTCTTAACATATAAATTTCAAATTCAACTATTTCAAAAGTACAAGATTATTATTGCAACAATATCTAAAGCTGTTACATTGCGAAGCTTAGTTTCTCTAAATTGGCAAATCCAGTATTCTGCTAAGCTTCAAATATAAACAAACATCGCCGCCACCATAACTAAAAATTCGGCTTAGCCGCACTTAAAAAAACTTTTAAATTGTTGATAATTCCACAGTTATTACATTGCAGGTTAACGAAGGGCATAAAAATCTTAACCGAAATTCAATCATTTTTTAAGCAAAAAATGCACAATTTACAAACTTGTAAGAATAAACAAACTGAGCCGAGTAACAAAGTGGATATATATATATACATATATTTATATACTTTTGGTACACCGATTGCAACCAAAATGCGAGGTGCACATCTCCATGTTATAGGAGCCCTATATCCAAAATTTCAACGTGTTGAGACTCCTCGTTTTTGAGTTAAGCGACATACATATATACATACGTACGTACGCACAGACGCCACGAAAAAATCTCTTCAGAATCCATTTTAAATCAGTTTTATAATTATTTTGGGAAAAAAAAAAGAGTCTTTTATTTTGTCTTTACATACGAATGTCACTCAGAAACATGTTAAATTGCATTCGATAGCGGTCAAAGTAGAAATATGGTCGTTGAAATATGGTAACCGAAATTTTTCGTGATTACAATACTTCCTTTTTACTTCATAGAAGGTAGTAAAAATCAAAATCCAGAAATTTGGAATACCTGTACACAGCCGTGTTGCATCGGATCTAATTTTATGGCAGTATAGCAATTATTAACAATATATTGACGAATCTTGAAGCGCTACGACAGCAGCGTCCGTATGCTGTGAAGTCTCGGCGAGGTATGGATATCGTAATGTTAAGCATGCAGTAGAGGAAGTGGGCGGTGCTTTGAAGCGACTGTTCGTTCTTTCGGACAATCGGAGAGTAGCGTTTCTAAGTCATTCTAGTCCACAAAATCATATCTAGTACGTTTAAGTTAGTGTAAAAATTACTCTGGTAAGTAAAATTAATTGTTTTGCCCGAGGGCAAACGTCTGATCCTGATAAACAGAATTTAAACATGTAATGAAGTGAATTTAAACGTGTTTTCGAACTGAATTTAAAAAATGCGTAAGCATCGCTGGAACACCCAGTTTACATATTAAAGAAATGCACATGGTATTTGCATTTATTCATAATGCTTTTCAGCTTATCTCAAATGTTAAGCTGTTGATTTTCTTCTGCGAATATTTTTCAGTATCCAGGAGTAATCCTTAAACGCTTTTGTCTGTAATCTTTACCACGGTCATCGCTGCTTTTTCATGAGAGGGATACTCTGCGGGTATTTGTTACTGATGGCACTAAAATTCTATTTACGATTTTCTTCGTTTAACTTGGGGCATATTATACTCCATATCGCAATGCCAGTCCAGCGGCTTCGGTTCGAGACTGAAATTTTACATAGGTTTTAATGATCTCCACACGTTGCTTTTCAACTTCGCTTCCTCGGATCTTCCATCTCCAATCAATGGTGCTTCTTGTGGGACTCTTAGAAATTCTTCTTTGATTTTAGAATCATTTACGGAGATAAAATATTCATTAAACAATGAAATCCGACTCCATTTTATCCTCTCATTTAGCAAAATTTCTGAAAAGCCTAAGCTTTGTATGAAATGAAAATTGAAGTATTTATATCAGAATTGATTAAAAAAAAAGAAGTACAACACTTTTCTGACTAGGCATAAGTAAGCACTTCTCTGCCTATTCCGTCGTAATGGAATGACTTCTTTTCTGTCGTCCCTACCGGCACGTTCGTACAAAAAACAGCAAAATGAGCTGAAAATTTATTAGCAACGCAGTGAATTTAAAATTACAATACATGATCGAACAACACATGTCACACTGAACGATTTACAGCTGGATTGCTATATTTTCATACGGTCACCTCCTCCAACCTCCTTAACTAAACAAACTTTTGGCACCGGATTATTTTTTTCTGATGTTCAACAGCTTTCAAGCTAGTTTTCGAAGAGTCAATGAACTGCCTCTACTCTTTTGTTTTAGATTCATGACTGAAAACAATCATACATCCCAAATATTCTTACAATACAATAAATTCTTTTTTGTCTGACCAGAAATCTTGAAATTTTCTTGGTTGTCGCCAAATAAAAGAACTTTAATATCCTTCTGGACAAAATCAAATCCTGCACTAGGCTGTTTTGATTCAACTTGAGCTGATATGAGATCATAAGAAGAATTATCATGCACTTTGTGTTAGTCGTTTTCCTGGAACGCCATCCATAGACTTTTTCCGCTTCCCCGTCGGAACTTGCCTCTGC
>KK117343.1:212661-224351 GCA_000611955.2 Stegodyphus mimosarum
GGAAACTTTTATTCTTTTTCGTTTTTTTCTTTTTTGCTGAGCCTGGACCTTGCGGCAGCTGCTGCGTCCGCTTTCGGTGTTTTCGGCTTGTTTCCGTTTGGTTGCTGGGGGATTCCTGTTCCGCGACGGTGACATCGAAGTTCTTCGCGCACTTCCAGGATACTGCAGTAAATCTTTTAGATCTTGGAAGTCAGTACGATCATAATAAGGTTTGATCTGGTCAACATTAGCAATTATTTGCTGGCCATTTTCTGCCTTTAAATAAAACGTGGAATGTTTTATCCTTTCAATAATGAATGGGGTCAACAATAACCTGGGTTCGAATTTAGCCCCCCTGCTTTCGGGTACAGGCGATAAGGAATGCTTTAATTTTAACGCTTTTTCGCAGACCGTATATTCTACATTGCGTCTATTTCTATCATAATAAACTTTTTGCGTCTGTCTTGCCGCTTCCGAATTTTTGATGGCCTCATTAATAATTTTCTGGATATCCTTCAGCTTAAATTCTTCTTGCCTTTGCTGAACTAAAAATTAATTTTAATTAAATTCTTTTTTCTGAATATCGAGAGTCCAGCTACGTACAAGTTTAAAATGATTTACGAATAGTTTTCTCAGAAAAATAATATTATAATTTAAATAACCAAAAGTTATAGCTTTTATTTAATTCTAATATAGGGTAATCAAATTTTATAATACTGGTATCTGATGGAATTTTTTAGCAGATCTCTGAAATCTTCGTTTGAAGCAAACTCGGGTCCATAGTTCTCCATGTCACTATTAACTACATTGTCATATTACTCGTAAATAATATCACCTTCAGTTCTATCCAAAGCGTCTCTCAGCAAAAATGATAACATTTACTTTAAAACTAGCTTATGCAACATCATTTTGTCCGAGTATCTTTTTAGTTATCTCTGCCAGAGTACAAATAAAGAATTATAAATGCGAGAACGCAACTGAGAGTAGATCGTGTTGCGATTGCTTGGAAATGGTTTCTACAACTGAAAACCAAAGCAGAATTCCCCACGGATTTGTTTAAGCTCCACGTGTTTCGCATGTCCAGAAATTGGGAGAATTAAGCAACTTTTGGCTCCGTAAGGGATTTTTTCTATCTGTAATGCTGTCACTCCTATTTTTCGAATGAAGTTAAAGGCAAATTGGCCCTTACATCTTCAGCACATCTGCTAAATCTGGATAAGTTTACAAAGTTATACTGTCTAACTCTTGTGTGAAACCTGAAAAATAGTGACTACACCGAAGAAGGGTTAAAACTACCCTTTATTAAACTCTTTAAATTATTTACAATGCGTCAACTCGACGCTAACGTACTACGCCTCTGCTTGGGCGGTAACTGAAACAGTAACAACTAAACTCAAAATGCGAAGATATTCACAAGTATTAGAATTAAACTACAGGGCTCATACAATCTTTTATCTTACGTCGCGTGGAAGAGTCTAGTGGCAGCAAGATAAGAGCTGTTAAGCCAAGTCTATCTAGCAATAAATACTAAGTCGAAGCTTGCGTTACAAACACGCACAAATTTTCCCACACTCTCTAACTTTCCCTTCTAGAACTCGATATTTAAGCTTTAGATTTGCATTCCTTAACACACGCTACCAAATTTAAATATTCGGGCACTGACAATTATGGGAATGAAAGCTTATAGGAAATAGCTTAAAATTAAATTTAACTAGTTATTTAAAATAAATATAAATCCCTACAAGTTATTAGCACATTTTCTAGATATATATATAACGGAGTTCAGAACTTGATTTTAAATTCAGCACGTACACCGTTCTCCAATTTAGCCGGATTTTTTGACAGGAAAATCTTATTCTAGTCTTATATTTGGAAATATATAACAGTTCTTATTTTAAAAATAGAATTCATCTTGCTCCACATATGAATTTCGATATTAACTTCATTCTCCAATTCATTTCTATAAATGCGCAAGAAGCTGAGATACGAGTGAGTTATCACTGTGAGTTACTTGGCTCATAATGGATGGCAAATTTGAATACTTTACTGTGTGTTTGGATTCAGAATCAATTCTTTCTAGATTTGTAGTCAAAAATAACAGTTGGATGAATTTCATTCCACATTGTGGGAATAGTAAAGCAGATTAGATGCTTTACACTAGTCAAACAATAACTATGAAGAAACCTAGTTTTTATCTTCGTAGTCCATTTTACAACCAAACTAAAAGCACAGTAATTTTTAATTGTTATATCAAACTTTGGTTTTGCTCCTCGCAAATAAAATCGCTACACACGTAAGAGAAAGTTATCTGGGTGATTTACACATTTCCTTTGCATATTTTCTCACTATAGAACTCAACATATTTACACAGCAGCTATTAATTTCTAGACCAGGGGTTCTCAACCGATGGTACGCAAAGAAGTAAAGTATTTCTAACTATTAAATTCGAAAATTAAAACCCCTTCATCCTAATTGAGCTTTTTCTTTAATACTCGTAAATTTATGCGATCTGAGCTTTGTTCAAGAGTGGTGGTGGTAGTCCAGAAATCCGCAATGCTTCGGACCAGAGGTTGTGCGGATTTCAGGACAGAAAAGCCAAATCATAATATTCAGACTAAAAGCGCAAAATAAATAAAGCATATTAGATACATTTACTTAAATTATTATGTACAATAATATACATTTTACATTATTTTATTATACGCATTAAATTATTATATATTATTCATACGGGAATATTTTAAAGCATTAAGGATATATACAATAAAGACGCGTAAAAATAAGGGATACTAATAAAGCATAAAATATTTCACTTTTTTATTTGTTTCAAACATTTTGCTGATAAAGGTTTGTTTTAAAACTTAGGGTGCTCCAGAGTAAGTCTTTTTTTTTTTTTTTTTTTTTTTTTTTTTTACAAGATCATAATCTCTTGCTCTGTGACACAGGTTTGTTGTTCAAGTGTTTTAGATATTTTTCACCATGTTCCAAACCCTCATTAAAAGATATTTTCTCACTCCTATCAAATTCGTTATCTGTGTCGGTGTCGGAATCGTTTTCTTGCTTTGGCGAGTTCAAAACAGAGCCAATGATTTCATCATCGGTTATCTGATGTGCCAGTGTTGGCTCATCTGAACACATCATCCATACTAAAAACCTCTGCTGGGCTGGGCTGGGCTAAGATCTTTTTTCTGCCACTAACACAGAATCATTATTAGTCCAAAGGGATTTAGTCCCGAAGGACTATTACTTTCGTTTTGCGATTTTGATTTTGAACTGAATTTTATGGTTTGAGTACGTAGTACATGATATTTAATAAAAAAAGGTAGTACACGAAACGTTAAAAAAACGCGCCTTTGGACGTAATTTAAAATCTGAAATCTTTCAGATTTTAATTTTTTATTATTATTCGGTAAAATATGACTTCATTATTGGATAAATATTTTTTCTTCGGTATTTCATTCTCCATTCTACGGTTTCTGCAACCTATAAATTCAATGTTTATATTTTGAGAGACAGTGCGGATTTCAGGAGTTGGCGGATTTCAGGTCGGCGGATTTTTTGTATTTGACTGTAATACTTTGTATTGGTGGTACTTTCAATTTTTGTTTAGATATTAAGCGATAGTCAAAAGGATGAAAACCGCTGCTCTAGACAAAACAAAATGAAGCCTCATTCGATGCATGTTCGTGAATATGTGTGGTATGGTTATTTGCGTCGCTCTCTGCATACTCTACAGACTGTTGTCTGACTGAACATCGCTGAGCGACATACGTATTCACTGAAACATAAAATGTGCTCTATTTTTCAATTCGCGATATTAAAAGTGTTCAGAATCAATGCATAAATTTTTCTGGAGTCTCATAACTGAAAAAATTAATTTTGCTTAAAACTTATAGAATTCGATGTTTTGAATTTGATTTTTGAAAATATTTAACAAAATAATACACTTTTTTTTTTAAATTTTTGTTCTTAAATAAATGCGGTAGCTTTTTTAATGCATAGTTTCTTTTGCATTTTTAATGCAAATGAAAGTTTTTTTCTGACGTTTTGACCCTTAAATGTCATTTATTAAATAGTATGTTAATCTGTTCAATAGACTGAAAAAATTTTAAATTACAAAATGCTACATTGGAATGCATGTAAATGTGTTGACCCTGTAGATGGTGAAAAAATTCTGATTGCGTATTTAAATTCAGCGTAATAAGTTATATTAAAGCCATAATGTTTCATGTGCAAATGTTGTTTTTTTCTGTACTATCTATGCCCAAATATATCTTATTTTCCACTTACTATAAAGAATAGCATTTACTGCAGGGGCTTCACAAAATGGATTGTTTTCTTTGAAAGCTGTTGTTGTTATTTTTAAACAAAAATCTTTCTCTTTCCCACTTCTTGGTACCAATCTGAATCATCAAAATTTACTTAGGCAAAGTAATTAGTCGATACCTAAGTAGACTCTCCCAGCAGCAGCCAAGCGGTTAAAGTTCGCTAAATATTGGTACTTCGCCCCGGGTTCAACCCAGGTGAATGAGCTGACTGCATGGTTGGTTTTCGTATTTTTCACATGTGCGACTTGAATACCAACCAGTTTCTCTTAAAAAGTCCTCCACGAAATCCATCCTGAGGCAAATAGCCCTCGTGTGCTTTGCCGTATTCAAGTAACCAACTACCCTCTTGTCCATAAATTAAGGATAATTCAGAATCACGCAGAAATCGAACTCTAAAGTAGAAAATTTCACCTGTAGAATTATCGCACACATCAAGCATAATATGCAAATTACTGGAAGCCATCACATGACGCCGATTGTACGTCACAGTATAAGGAATGGTAGCAAAGAAAATTGTTCACAAGCGTTCTGTAAGCCTCTTAATGCCACAACCGAATAGTTAGGACACAGAGGACGCATACGAATGGTTTTTTATGTGGTAAAATTAATTGCTGCCCGAAATGGGGCCGTAATGAGGTTGAAGTATCCTAGGAAGTTGGAACAGCCTAAAGTTTCATCTCTAGGCTTTGGCAACGATTCCAAAATGATGGAAATGTCAGTAAACGTTGCAGTACAGGTCGTCTCCCGAGTTACAACGCCGAATGACACCGGTATTTGGCAGCAAAAGGAGCAGACAGAGCACAGCATCAGACCTGTCTCTTCAGCGGTCTTCAGCTACGGGTATAACAGCTACAACACAAACCGTGTACAGACGTTTGGAGCAGATTAGTCTATATCTTCGCAGGCTGTTAGATGTGTTCCGCCCACGGTAGCGCACTGTCGCCAGCGGTTAGACTGGAGTAGAGAATATGCAATGTACAGAGAATATGCATCGTAACAATGAGTTTTTTTTTTTTTTTTTTTTTGAAAGAGAAATCTTCGTGCACCACAAAGTATCACACGAGGCTTACAAATCGTAAGTAAAAAGAGCAAAATCCTAAGTAATAACATCAACTTTCAGTAATACAATGAAATCAAACAGAAAGAGAAAAAAAACACAAACAAAAAAGATATAAATATATAAACAAATCATTTGCAATGTTTAAAATAAAAGTCGACAAAGTCATCAAAAGCTCGGTAGGCCGAAGGTGAAGATACAAAATCATAACATTTCGGCGGCCAATGAATTCCGAATTTTGATCTGCATTTCAATAGATTTCTTGCATTATCAAGCAATGGACAATCAAAACGCAGGTGGAAGACACTTTGCTGAAGGCCAAGATTGCAATTACACAAATTGGAAGATAGCAGCTTAAACCGTTCGAGAAAAACGTTGAACTTACCATGTCCAGACAAAAATTGCGTAACCTTAAAATTGAGTAATAAGTCCTTACTTTTCAGTCTTTCAAAAATAGTTGAGAAGAATTTTTTTGTAACAGCTCCCTTGTCAGAAGATATATAATCACAATTCCATTGTTCAATCATTTTAGCTTTGAATGCCTTTTTAAAGTACGATTCTGGAATATTTACATCAACATTAATATCATTTTTAGTTGCATTCTTAGCAAGCCAATCAGCTTCCTCAATGACAGTGAGCAGTGTAATGTTTTCCGTAGTGAGCAGTTGATGTTTTTTGATGTAATCTAACAGTGAGCTAGTGTGATGTTTTCCGACGAGTCCAGGTTTAGCTTGCAGTCTAACTCACGTCGAACTTTAATATGGGGAACTCCAGGTACCCGTTGCCACTAAGATAACATCAACGAACGACACCGTTACGGCGGTGCTAGATTGCTCGTTTGGGGTAGAATTATACTAGACACCAGAACAGATCTGCATATTCAAATCGGAACCATGACAAGTCAAATTTATCGGGACATCATTCTGGAACAACATGTACGTTTGTTTAGGGGTGCCATGAGAGCAGAATTTCTGTTTATGGATTACAACGCCCGTCCTCACGATGCAGACGTTGTAAAGGAATGCCTTCAGTCTCTGGATATCACCCATATGGAATAGCCAGCATTCTTACCTGACTTGAATCCGATAGAGTATGTGTAAGACATGTTTGGTCGACGAATTGAAGTCCGTCAAGCACCTCCTAAATGTGTACTGAAACTTCGGAGAGCATTGCTTTTTGAGTGGCGTAATATCCCCCAAGATCAGCTCGATAATTTGATACTCAGTATGCCTAGGCGTTGTACGGACTGTATTGCATCGTCTGGGAGACATACAATGTATTAACCATTACACCAACCATGTAATATTACGTTTTTGTCAGCGAGATATTTTTTGTAATTTACTCCCTGAGCAAAAATCGTAGTTTTTATGAATGGTATTATGCATACACCATCTTTTTTGTTCTTTATCTTTTCTTTAATAAATGGGCTTTGTTAAAAGTCCATTTATTAAAGAAACGTTTGTTTTGTATCTGAACCTTTATTTGCCGGAGCTAGCATTATCCTTAATTTAGGTAAGGGTTCGTAATGGACTAAATGCACAAGCCGATAAAAATTAGTAAAATTTCTTTTCACATGAAATAAAACAAAATGCTGAAATTTTTTCTCAGAGATATTCGTACAATATCGCAATATCTCACAGCAGTTATATTTTTAAATTATTAGAATATAAACATAACTCAAATTCAAAATAGAAAGAAACTAATTCTATCTCACAGCGAATTCGCTACAATCTGAAACAGCATGAAGAACAGTTCGCTTAAAACAGCTACATCTGAGCTACGATGTTTTAATTCGGCTTTTATAAGCTTTTTAATATCTTAATTATTCATGAGATCATTCTGGTATTTTCTGGATATCAAAAACAATTATCAGATATCTATTTATTAAATTGTATTAAATGCACCCGCTTTTGTATTTTTACTTTTCCAGCTCAGCTTTCTCTTACCATTCGTCACGCGCTGCGTTGCATGGGAAAAGAAACCAATTTTAATCATATTTCTAAATAAATACAAAATCCGTAACAATATTTGTGTAATTGAGTATAAAAATTAAGAGCAGACATACTGACAAAAAATTAATGAGTGTAAATAACAAACAAGAGATTTTGAAAACTTGAAAGCCTATTCTATTAAACTTACCTATTCTATTAACTACTAATTCTATTAGCGTAACTATTCTAAATGTTAGCTTAAAACATAACTATTCTATTAAACTTAAAAGCCTATTTGTCACAATTCGACAAATTTGTCTTTTTCACCAAAAATAATGAATGTGTGATAAAAAGTTCAAAAATATATCCCCATTTGCAAATTAAATTATTGAGTTTAATAAACGTTCGAATTCCGTTCAATTTTGGAAGTACGTCTCACAAATATAACAAAATATTCGAAGTTATTAAAAGCAAATCGGTAAATGGAAACTTTTCAGGAAAAATATTTCTAACAAAATGGCACTGCTCTTTAATAATTGAGCGAATGGGTCCAGTGAAACAAAATTCAGTCCATTAAGTAACTAAAATATTATAATTCTGTTGTGAAAAAATGGCACTTATACTTCATTTACGGTTTCTTACATTTTGTTACAGCAAGTCGTAAGTGCTTTCACTCCTGATGCGTTCTTACATGACTGATCATCGGACACCTCTCGCCTGGCGTCATCGTGATATGACTCTGCATAGTGGTGGACAAAGGAGTGGCCATCACCATCATCATCATCACCACCATCCACCTCGGCCACCTCCAAGTCCATCGGTCACCACAACTTCTTCTGATGAGAGAGAGGAAGTTCCCATGGTACGTGGACCTCCACACAGACGGCCAAACAGTAGAGGTGCTCGCTATCACAGAGATGGCCAGTCTCAATTCTCGGCTGCTGAGTCGTATCCAGCTCCAGGTGCGCCTTTCAGAAGTGGGGGAACTCTCAGGTGACTGAGCATTTTGATTCGATCGCAAAAATTGTAAATGAAGTATTTAAAAAAAGGGGGTCTCCAATAATGCATCTTATTCATTAGTATTGGGTTAATGTTTAATTAGATAGTTATAATTCTGCACTTAAATCATTTACATCAAAATTAGCAATAAGTCCTAGGTAACCAAGAAAGTTCGTGCGGTTTTTGAGAACAGTTCTTTTAGCGCGTTGATATGGTCACACTGAATCTGATAACATCATTTGTTTACACGCCTTTCAAACCTTATTTAGTAGAGTGTTAAGTGCATTGCACGTTTCACTTTTTTTTTTCGTAGAAAACGCCATTTTCAAACGACATATTCAAAGAACATATGATTGGGAAAGGAGGTTTTAAGGCCTATTTTGCTTTACGAGTACAAATTAGAACACGAAGCTGCAGAGGACATTAAAAGAATATACTCCGTGCTTGGGGAGACGTCAGTAAGGTGAATATATTGCTCAAAAATGGTTCAGGCGATTTTCTTCTGGAGATGAGAGCCTTGAAGATAAGTCTAGTGTTGATCTTCCATCCACCCTCGACAAGGTCCAGCTGGAGGTGGAAATCAAGCAGAACCCTCATCAGACCTGCCAAAAGCTTCTGGACAGGCTTGAAGTATCTGATGAAACCTTTCAGTCACATCTTCATAACTTTGGAATGATGTGGAAACCAAACAAGTGGGTTGTTCATGTCCTGTCCGAGGAGAACGGGCTCCAACGGTTGAACATGTGCTTGTCTTTGTTGTCGGGCCATAAAAAAGCGTCGTTTCTGGACCAAATTTCTACATGTGACGAAAAAGGGATCATGTATGATAACCGGAAGAGGAAATATCATTAGTTGGTTTTTGCTTCGGTCACACTGGCCGCTAAACCAGACATTGGTCAAGATAAGAGGAGTTCTCCTCCACTATAATATCAGACCTCATATGGTAAAAGCGGCCAAAAATGAGATGAAACCATAGGGCTTGGAAGTTCTGCCTCCGGCATCCTATTCCCCGGATATAGCCCCATCTGGCAATACGCGTTTTTAACTATGAATGCGGGAACACCAGTTCACATACGGAAACAGCAATTCCGAAATGTGACGATGTCACAAAAGCCGTATCACAATTTTTGGACTCCAGGAAAAAGGATTTTTTTAAAAAGGGCGTTTATAAGCTTGTGTCTCGTTGGGAAAACGCATTTAAAGCCAGTCGTGATTATTTCGAAGAATGAAATAGGTATTTAAAATTTTCGTGACCCGTTTTTGATGAATGACGAAAACCGCACGAACTTTCTTGGTTACCTGATAATTCCGGGAGAATGTGATGTCTGATAATCGTCTTGAAGATTATTCCTAATATATCGTAATAATTATCTTCATGACATGTGATTTCAAATAATCATTAAAAGCAATTAACTATTCTTCAGAATTTTCTAATCTTCAAATCATTATGTCTACTAGATATCATATGCTGAATTTTGCATGTATTGCCGCACTTATTAGAAATCTAATGAATTAACAAATTTATTTAATTTCTTGTATTCAGACTGGTAACTGTGCTTTTTCTTTACAGATGGTAGTGTAGTTGATGAAACGTTCTTTGGGTAACCATGGTTACTTGTCGATAATGACAAGGGGTGTCATTTGAAAGTTTTTTATTTAAAAAAACTATTACGATTGTAAAAAAATAGCATGCTTAATTCATGTTCTAATAATCAATCTTTTTTCTTTAATCCAAGTATTTATGATTTATTGATTTAGTAACAGTCGGGGAACTTCAACTTACAATATCACGGCAAGAACTGTGAAAGAAATTTTAGAAGACTGTGAAAGAACTTCATACTGTGAAAGAAATTTTAGAAGATACTAATCTAACAGTAAAATATCACGGAAACTCTGTTAAAACAGAATAAACTACTATGGAATCTGAATTCAAAATGAAATCAATAAGGTCTTAAGAGTGTAACAATCACAATAGAAAGAAGTTCTAATTAAACCTAAACGCATGAAACTTCATGATCATGAAGTTTCATGCGTTATATCATCTATAATTACATTAGAATTTCAGTGATATATATCACCCCATATTTTAAATTGTTTTTTAAATATTTGGCATGAATTTTTTATGAAAATGAAAACAAATTTATGTCAATAGTTTTATAACATAATGAAATGCGACTTAAAAAAAATTCAATAATATCTGTCCCATTTATTTCAAACATTTCACGAAGTCTTCAGTATTCTACACTCATGTCCATAAATTAAGGATAATTCGGAGTCACGCGGAAATCGAACTCTAAAATAAATATATCACCTGTCAAATCACTACACACGTCTTCAAGAATCATATGCAAATTTCAGGAAGTAACCAGATGACACCGATGGTACGTCACAATGATGAGAACGTAAGAGAGTGATATGTATAAGGAATACGGGCAAAGAAGTAAAATTGTTCGCAGGGCGCTTTATAAGCATTTCAGTGCAATAACCGAATCGTTATGACACAAAGGACGCATTTGGATGATCTTTTACGTGGTAGAATGATCGGCCGTCTGGAATGGGGGCGTAGCCAACTGGAAGTATCAGACGAACTTGGAATTGCCCAGAGTGTCATCTCCAGGCTTTGGCAACGATTCCAAAATGATGGTAATGTGAGTAGACGTTACAGCACAGGTCGCCCCACAGTTACAACGCCGAATGAGGACCGGTATTTGGCAGTTACTGCCAAAAGAAAGAGGCAGAGCACAGTCTCAGACCTGTCTTGTCAGCTGTCTTCAGCCACTGGTACGACAATTTCCAGGCAGACCGTGTACAGACGCCTAGGGCAGATTGGTCTATATGCTCGTAGACCTTTCAGATGCGTTCCACTTACTACAACTCACTGTCGCCTGCGGTTAGCCTGGAGTAGAGAGCATGCATTGTAGACACCGCAACAGTGGGCTTGTGTGATGTTTTCCGACGAGTCCAGGTTTAGCTTGCAGTCTGATTCTCGCCGGACTTTCATATGGAGAGCTCCAGGTACCCGTTACCACCGAGAAAACATCATTGAACGACACCGTTACGGTGGTGCAGGAGTGCTCGTTTGGGGTGGAATTATTCTGGGTTCCAGAACTCACCTGCATGTTCAAATTGGAACCACGACAAGCCAAATCTATCGGGACGTCATTCTGGAACAGCATGTACGTTTATTTCGGGGCGCCATAGGCGCACAATTTGTGTTTATGGATGACAACGCCCGTCCTCACCGGGCAAACATCGTAAGCGAATGCCTTCCATCCGAGGATATCACCCGTATGGAATGGCCAGCATTCTCACCGGACTTGAATCCAGTAGAGCACGTGTGGGACATGCTTGGCCGACGAGTTGCAGCCCGTCAACCTCCCCCTACATGTCTACCGG
>KK117343.1:224461-264336 GCA_000611955.2 Stegodyphus mimosarum
ACGTAATTTAAACTCTGAAACCTTTCAGAATTTTTTTTTTTTTGTTTTTTTTTTTTTTTTTGTAGTTTGCTCCAGGGAGAAAAAATCGCTAATTTTTTTAATAATATCCAGCATTTATTATCTTTTTTTGCTCTTTACCTTTTGTTTAATAAATAAGCTTTACAAATAAGTCAAATTTGTTTTGCTTCTAACTCTTCCTTTGCCTGATTTTGCATTATCCTTAATTTATGGACATGAGTGAAATATTATTAATAATAAATAGTTTATTGAAATAGTTAGTTAGTCTTCAGTATTCTAATTAATTCTAGTTAATTAGAATACTGTATTTCTAATTAATGTTTAATCAATGCGCTGACCCTTCTTCAGTTTTCTGAGAACGTTTAGATTATTGGCTTCAAAACAAGAGATTCCATTTTAAGAAATACTATAACAGGCATGCTTGTCTGAATTTGTCGGATTCATTCTATCGATGCTTGAGGTTTTTTAAAACAAAATTAGTTTTTTATAAATCGTGTAATTAAAAGAAAGAGAAAAAAAATTTGAAAACATTCAGATTTTATATATCGCGCAAAGGGGCGTTTATTTAATTTTTTGTGTGTTACCTTTATTTATCAAATACCATGTTCTTCGCACTTAAACCATAAAATTCAATCCAACAGCAATATCGCAAAATATTTAAAAGAGCATATCTTTAGAATTTGCGATATATAGCCTCGCACACTGGAGATAATTTTTTTTTTCCGTACATTCTGCCATTGCTCGCTTTGAATTCATTGAGTTTCTTAATCAAAAATTTATAAATGCTTTATAAAATATGAAATAGATAATAAAAGAAATTCCAAATTTGGGCTACCAGGTGCCCATATTTGGGTAGAGACGTACGTTATTCAAAACTTGATGACTCTAGGTACCGTTGTTTTATCAGGATGCGAGAAACACATATACATTTATGCAGATTCTGCATTATTTAATTTCTTTAAATATAATACAGAGCGATGATATTTGGTAGCAACAATTTCAAAAGTGATTCGCCGTTTATAGTAAATCGACGCAAAATGCCAAAACAGAATTAATAGCACTTCTGAGCTAACGCTCCTTTGGGCAAAAATATTTTACCAATATTTTTATTAATAAGCGCGTGTTTATGTTAATTCTGTAATTAATTGAGGAAAATTACACTGCTAGCCACTGTAAATGCAACACCGTGAAGGAAGCATGAAAATAACATGAAATTTACAACATGCATTAGTGGAGGTGAGATATGCAAATGATTAGAATTTCAACGCAGACGTACATCACGCGCGCCTGTGGCGTCACTTCAAAGCGCTATTTAAGGCGTGGAGTTTTCGAAGATTTCGAGTTCGGAAATTGTGGTTTTCTTGAGTTTTTAAAAAAAAAAAACGATCAATTATGCCTCGTAGTAAACAGCGATCATCGTTTGATCAAGTATCCGAGTTCGACAAAGGAAAGATAGTGGCCTACCGAGAGTGTGGATTATCTTTCAGGAAAATCGGTAGTCGTGCTGCACGAAACCAAACAACTGTAATGCGGATATGTGACCGTTGGATGCAGGAGGGTACGACGGACCGACGTGTTCGATCGCTTCCACCTCAGTGCACCACTTCACGTGATGACAGGAACATTGTGCGCATGGCAGTGACAGATCGCTCAGTCACTTCACGAACCATAGCACAGCACATTCAGTGTGTAACGCATCATAATCGGACCACTATGATCGGATTCGAGTCTGAAGACACCGTTGAGAGAGGATGTTGAACAGCTGTGTTATGCACCGCCACACTGGTCCTGTACCGGGTATTGTGGTATGGGGTGGTATTGACTATCACTCTCGCACTCTTCTAGTACGCATTGCCGGTACTTTAAACAGCCAGCCCCACATCTCCGAGGTGTTGGAGCCAGTTGTTCTTCCTTACCTTCAGGGCTTGCCCACAGCCATATTTCAACAGGATAACGTGTGACCACACTTGGCACGCATTGTCCAAGGGTTCTTCGTCAATCGCCAGATTGAATTGCTTCCCTCGCCGGCTCGCTTTCCGGATCTTTCGCCGATAGAAAACATGTGTTCCATGGTTGCTGAACGATTGACCCAGATCAACTTTGGCAACGTGTGGAAGCTGCTTGGTCTGCTGTACCCCAAGAACACATCCAAAGTCTCTTTGAATCAATTACGAGGCGTGTGGCATCGGTGATCTCCAACAATGGCGGCTACTCTGGCTATTGATTCTAGAAGGAACCACACTTCGCAGATGTCTATAAATTTAATGATTTGATACTTGGTCAACATGTTATCTACTAATAAATTTGGTTGTGATATCTCTTGTCTTTCTTGGTGTTGCAATTTGGGAGGCCAGCAGTGTATTTTCAGGGTCAGCTTAACATTTTGACTGCAAAATTTCTGAGTTTGTTCAAGCCATTTATTTACTATGCTGTTTTGAAATGAGACTTGATTCAAGGCAATTGAAAGCTTTAATTCGTAGTTATTATAATAAAGAAAAATGTATTCAAATTAATGAGTTTTTTTTCATGAACTCTATTGTCTAAATCTGTAGATTAAATGTTTTTTGTAAACTTAATTGACTGCATTGAACCAACACTTTCTATAACTATTTTTCACTCATTGCATGTATTTTATTGATGTTTTGGTAAATAGTTATCGAATAAAATTTTTACTTTTTAATTTCGTGTCCAAATTGTTAAAAAATGCGTTTAAATATGCATAAAGATTACGAAACTTAAAGCAGATTGACCCTCAAAAATAAATTGTTTCTAAAACATTCAGTTTTATGTATTATTGAGCATGTTTGAAACGAGAATGTTCTCTAAAAAAATTTCTTTCCTCAACCGTAGCATACTTATATCACGAAACTAACTGGCAAACAATTTTATTATTAGCATAAATGTAATTATGCAACGTGTCAGAAGAATTTAAGAAATGTTTGCCTTTTGTGGCCTGACTTTTCCGTAAGCTGTTAGTTTAAACTAACATTTCTTAACCAGTTTGTCACATGGCACGACGAACTGCCAAGTGCTCTCTTTGGTGTTAGTGACTGCAACCAATGTGTGCAAAACGGAGACATGCGGATCATATCCGGCCACGAATCTGTTTACTATGACTCATGAATAGTTATTATTACATACATTTAATTTCAACATTCGAATTAATGGAATAGCGACTTTTGTTTACATACTTTAGTGTGTCTGCAAAATGTCTGATGTACTCATATTTTGCCAAATTTCACGTCTCCAAACTTCTCACCCAGCGCAGCAAGAAATCTACATAATGATTCGCAATTGGTGAAATCGAAAGTTACCGAAAAAGCTAACTACGTTATTGCGTACAAGAACCCCTTATTCTACATCGTTAACATGAAAAGTCATTCATCATAAGTGTTCTCCCCTCCCCCCCCCCAAAAAAAAAATCATTGCCTAAAATTGTCCGCTTACCCCAGCAAAATTTGTCGTTTTACTGCAATTAGAATTTAAAAACAAACTGATTATGCGACATTGTCAAATATTTTCAGGATTAAATCATCAGAAATGGAAATGGAACTTTAGATCGTTAGTAAGAAATTTTAACAAACCTAGGTTTGAGCGTTCAGTAACCTGTCAAACCATTTTTCAGTTTTATTATTCGAAAATATTATTATATATAAGCCTTTGCAAACACAGGTAGAAGCTAGGCCAGCACCTCTATAGTATCACAGGTGATTGAGGTATTGCTGAACCTACCTAACCTTTACGCCATAAGGCCTTCATGCTTATTTGATTAAAATTTTTTGAAATACAAAAGATGAAAATATAATATTTTTGAAATTCTTTGATTTTATCCAAAAGCTGTGGAATTTTGACATTCTTTCGGGGAATAGCAAAAAGTAGCCGATCAACTGTAACAGTATACCCGCAAAGAAATATTTTCAATCACATGCAGCTTTAGCAATGATTATCGAACTATCATAATAATCAAGCAAGATCAAGTCATATTTACCGTTTACAGTTCATATCAATTTACTTTTAATGCCTTTTTGGAGCCCATTAGTGGCTGGGTCGTTCAAATAACAGAATATTATTTAATTCTATTGCCAATATACTAAATTATTTATGAGAAACTGAAAACTTAAATTTGTTTATAAATTAATCAAAAGATAATTAGATAATTTTCTTCCTTCCGTTAAATCATCGCCTGTCTGGATTTGTTTTGTAAACAGGTCCTTTTGTGAATTTTTGATAAATTTCTGTTAACGAGCTATCAGTTCTGTAACGCTTATTTCCCTAAGAGATGTCAAATGTTGGTGCCAGGTCTAAAGCAGATTTTGCATTTTTAAATTCATAAGCAGATGATAAGTATCTGATGTTTGCAACGTCCAGAAAAGCTAATTGCGCTGTGCGAGCGTAAAGACATTACGTTTGGAAAGTTTCAAAATATACGTTTGAAGAAATGTCCGAGAAAGTTGATTAAATAATGGATGGCACTTCGCTGCGATATACCGATAAGCAGTGCATCGGTGGGCGATCCAAATCAGTCGCCGAGGTTACGTACTTAGTCATAAAACACTTTTTCATTCCGGAAACGTCTCAAATCTAATTCAGTTTTATTAATCTATTCTCCATCATCTCCGAACACGATAAGATAGATTAGGCAAACGTCTCGGACAATCCGAAACAGTCCCGGAATTTAAACGGTGTCTCGGTTTAGGATATAGAGTTGAAATAATCCCAGATTTCGTAAATAACTTTGAATTTTGAAAATAGTTGAAATGAATTTCGTTAGTACCACTTTGTATTGTTAGAGGAATAAATTGAGTCAAAACCATCAAATAACTGTGGATTTCAGATATACGTTTTGGGGAACTCGAGAGTCTGCAAGAGAATTGCTTGAAAAGATTTGGAGGCTTCTATTGTTTTTATTGTCTAACTGTGTTTCATACTCGGAATAAAAATGGACTGAGAAATTAAATAGTTCGTGGAATTTTAAATGGGTCACTTTACGAAAATGCTATCGGGAAAAAAAAAATTATGAAAAAAGCCATAACTTTTCCCAAAGCGTACTTTGAAAACGAAATATTTTGTTTATAAATCTATGTAACAGCCGGAAAATTAAACAATTGCTCAAGTACAAAAGAGAAATCTATCGAAATGGATTCATATTTTCCCCATTTTTAAAACAAAATACGTTTAATAGTTACACGTTAACTCGTTTAAAAGTGGCCAGTATATCTGAAAGCATAACTGAATATGAGTACTGATCACCGATTGTCATGTTCTCTGATAACACCACCTACACAAAAAAAAACGAACATACACTGATGAATTACGGTGATTAGTAGTCATTTCAGGGAGATTTCATTGCAATAACTAAAGAAACCATACTAAGCTTAATAAACGTTAACTAACGTTAATAAGCTAACAAACGTTAATCGTTGAAAATAATAACATTATATCTCAAAGTTTTTTTTCCTCCGCCAAAATAATCATGTTTTGGATTTGTAGAGACATTAGGTTGTTTCGGAAGCTGGAGGGAGGAAAAATGAGCAAGGCCTTCCCCGGGAATCGAACCACGGACCTCTCGGTTACGCGTCCAGCGTGCTGACCACTACACCACGAAGGCATGCGAAGAAGGCGAGAGAAATACCTTATAGATTGACTTCAGAAAAGTCTGGTTACTTTTCATTATCAGAATTAGAGAGATAAAAATAATTTTTACTGCGAGAATAATCGGTTAGAACTATTGTACAAACTTTCTACTTTCTTCTTGAAAATGACATCTTCAAAAATTATTACCATACCATAACTTTTTACATTTGTTCTTCATTTGAGTATAAAAAATAAGAAAAGGAACAAGAAAGTCGTAATGTTAACTTAGATTTCTTTGCTGAAACTCTTGCTAACATTATCTGTATTAATATTTTATAACTGAATAAAATATGTTTACCGTTACTTTGAGTTCTCCATTAATTGTGATTTTTCTTTAGGTCTACAAGAAGCGTTCCAGCTTTGGCATTGGCAACATGGGATGGTGAACCTTGTCCAGTCCATGGTCACGGCGTACCACTTTTCCATCATCAACACTCAGTAGGTCTAAGCAATGGAGGTACACTACGCCGCCATGGATCGCTTTTCGATGTGCGGCTCCCATATTATGGTCATCCCCCACCATTTGGACCACCAATCCAATATCCGGCACCTCCAGCTCCAGTACTTGAGAAGAAATCCTTCCATGGCTCTCTCCAGATGATAGGCAATCCTTATTTGTTGCCACCTTTAATGCGACCCAGGCCTTTCGTTATTCCTGCAGGAGCAGAACCTTTACCAGTGAGAGATCCTTACAAAATGCGAACACCACCTGCTTCGGCATATGCTGGTTCAAAAGCGGACGATGCATATAGCGTGGACCAAGTATGCTGTAAAGGACATCTGATTGTATTATGGATCATACTGGCTGTAGTTACCATAGGGGTCATCCTCGGAATTGTGCTTGGTGTAACCATAGCTTGAACGTATTTCTGATGCTTATGGGCAACGCTTATTAACGACTTGTCCTCACAGCCTGGTCCATTTTAGTCTGGGGAAATGCGCCATATAAACTGATGAAAATAGGAACACTTACATGAGCTTTCGGGCCGCTGTGGTCAACATGGATATTACAAGATTCATTTTCTTATATATTACAGATGGAATGTATACGATATTAATTTTTCAGCTTTTATGCATCCAATTTTAACGGTAGGCTATATACGCTATTATATTATTTACAGATTATCTACATGAAAGCAAAGAGGTGTTTCGCATGAATTTGTGAAACTTTTTCAGCGAACAGTTACCATCTTCTTAACATTTAAGAATATTCTCATATTTTTGGCTTTTAAATGGAAGAAGCAGAATAAACTGATAAATAAATGTTCTGTACATTCCAAACGGATCTAAATAATCTAGAAATTGAATCTTGTAATACATAAGTGTATCTCCTTTTGTATACTACTTACATATGATCGCCAAATAAAAACTTTCAAGTAGAAAGTCTTAGGTATACACATTAAACAGTGAAAAGAATTTCCATTTGCTCAAAACATATCAACGATTCTTTAAATGAGTTGAAACATTTTAATATCTTGATAGTACATTTGGAGATGTAGAATTTGCATAATTATGAGTACTTTGGTTCACTGAAGTTGAGAAATGCAGGTATGGATATCAAATAGATTAAACCAAAATTACTTAAACCATTTCTTCAAATATGTCCCCATGAATACTTGAACCGGAATACAAACTCAGGATTTTTAGAATCCTTACATTTGTCATATTTCAAATTTTGGAAGTAGTTGAATGTCGTTCAATATATTCAAAATATAATTTTTTTTAAAACAGCTAAGAAACGTTATTGTTTAAATGATGAAACTCCAGAAGGGAGAACTTCAATAAGTTGCCTAAGACTGATATGACTAAATATGACTTCAAAATCCCGTGACGGACTTTTCATTTCAACTTACTGCTTGACAAAGGACAAGGCAATTTTGTGTACATATATATAAATTCTTTTACCAGTCTTATTTTCAGAGTAATGTTCTTTGCTGACGTTTTGAAATATAAACGGTCACAGCTGGTTTAAGAGAGCCTATACTTAGTTTGCTATAAATGTGTCAAAAAAAATTTTTAATAAGCTATTTAGATAATGTTAATAATATTTAAAGAACATCAGAGAGTCTTCTGCTCAGAGTGAGAAATAACTTTCTTGGAATCGCGAACAGCAGAAATTCTGTGGATTTGGGAACATGATGAATATGTATTAGAAATTTGAGATTCCTGCAGGAACATGGCTTATGTATAAAGTACAAGACGAATTAAGTTTATTCGCATTCCTATTAATATACACTTTTCTACATAAAATCAATTAAAAAGAAAAACATTATACAGTATTAATTTACTACTTCGGAGTCTATATGGAATACAGATTCGGATATACTAAACATTTTCAAAATTACCGTGTCTTTCACTTTAAACAAATAAATATGTGAATAAAAATGTAAAAACAATAAATCTGAAACATTTAAAACCAATAAAATCATAGCAACGGGGAAAATTCGTAGCAATATTGTCCACATTTTAATATCTTGATAAATGTATTTCATTCGATACAAAAAACAAAAAGAAACTTTTGTGCCATAGAAAAAAGTTTAAATTGAAAAGTAATTACTTTCTAGGAAAGTTAACAAAATTGCTGAAGAATTTTTATGAAATAAGGAGAGCGAGGGAGTTATGCTTTAGCAATCTCCCCATTCTTTCTGCAGCTAGAAAGAAGTGGAAATTTGTTTTGAAAATAATTCAATGCTTTACAGTCCACTTGCTCTGTAGAAAAATGTTTCTAGAAAAGGACAAATGTGCGCTAAATCCAGTATTTTATTGACATTTCAAATTCTGATGAATCAAATGATACCGTGGAGCATAAGCTTTAAATTTACAATAAAGTTACAGATATGAGCTGAAACCACCAAATCCTCGTATTTAAGTAAGTGTTTTATACGTTTATAAAATAACAGCTAATTGCATTATGATTATGATTATTAGATTATTGTTATTAGACTATTATTATTAAGATTATGATTATTCTTTTTGCTCAGAAAATGGCGAAAATCTTTGCATGGCAAGAATTGATGTAATAACTTTGTATGAAAGTATGAAATTTGTAATTTAATAAAAAACTAAAATGATATATGTCTTCAGATGTCGTATGATAATCATTCATTTTCTTATAAAGTGATAAGGAAACATTAATTTACTAGCCAGACCATCAGAGTTGATTTAGCAATAAAATTGGAAAATACTGTCAACAGAAATAAATATTATGGGTAATAAATCAGGAAGAATGCGGAATTAGTGGGTTATATCGGTGTAGAAACGTGAAAAATATGCATTGCCTTTGCCGAGATTCGAAACCTAGACCTCTCGATTACGCGTCGGATGTGCTATCCAGTTATACGACGCACGCACGCGGAAAGGAGGGAGAAAATATCTTACACAGTGAAAATCGTTTTTAACACGAGACTGAAGGGACTGAAATATGAAACTGAAGGGACTGAAATATTTTTTCGTGTTAAAAGAACTTTGTGTTAAAGGATATTGAAAAAAAAACGTATATTCAACAAAATTAGATTTATTAGAGTACATTTTATTTACACAGATATGTATATATACATTTACTTTATAGAAATCAATGAAACAAAAACATCCGCAAGAACGTAATTTAATACAAAGTTTTCAAGTTTGTAAGGTTTATAATGCGTTTTCTAACAGTTATTTTAAGTTTTGTATCTTTCATATCTTATTCTAATTTCAGCTTACAATTTGCTGCCAGAATGTGAATTCAGAAACGCAGAGAATACAAATGAGGTTAGGCTATTCAATTATGGCAAAGCACACGAGGGCTATCTGCCTAAAGAGAGGGATGCCTTCGTGGAGGACTTTCTAAGGGAAACTGACTCGTATACACGTTACACATGGGGAAAACCACGAAAACGCCCATGCAGCCAGCCCTTTCGCGGAATTCGAACCTCGGACCGAACTACCAGTGTTCAGCGTCCTTACCGCTCGGCCGCTGGTGGGCCCGAATACAAATGAGAATGAGTACTATTTAAGTCGTGACTTAACCGACTTCAAGAGAGAGAGTCTGATTTCCTGACTAGCGCGTTTGCCTTTTGGCAACATCTCTCTTAGCTGTTACTACGCTCGGCCATATCTAGGCCCCTGCTAGGCTTCGCCGATTCAATTAATACTTAAGGGCCAACTAGTTAGATTCTGATAGCTTCGGCTATATTATTAAAGAGCTTTAGTTAAGTTAGTTTTACTTCAAATTATTAGTAATTAAGTTCAAGCCCGAGTGGTGGCTTTATTGTAAAGTTCCAAGCCGGAACTGATTGTAAATATACGGAATAATAAAGGGTTTTAAACCCTTCTCAAGTCTCACTTGTTCTATTCACACTTGAGCGATTATTCGCTTGTAAAGTGTTCGTGGGTTTAAGTAAGAACTTAAGATTTAAAGAGTTGAACCCTACAAGTTTTTTGAAAAACGAATTGAGTTTTGGGAAAATAATCTGATATTTTTCTTTGCATTGTCTCAGCATCAAATGATTAACAAATTGTTCGATGTCGTCCATTCTGTTATTCATTTGACCATTGGAATGTGCGTCTAAATAACTGCGCATATTTTTCTTGATGTTCCTCATTTCGGATAACGTGGGAACAGGAGCTGCATTATTCATTTCATTTTTATCATCGAAATCTGCATCAATGATATTTTTTGAGCTTTGAACAAGCTCCAAAACGTCTTTGTCTGCCATAATTGGGGCTATTCATCATGACCATCATCTACAGCAATGAATTCTTCCGAAGATACAGAAGTCCAATAATACAGAAACTTCCTCAAACATTTCATTAAGTGTCGGCTCAGTTTCAATATCCTCCTTCTCCATTTCTTTTGGCGCGAACCAAACTCACTGATTTTTACACGCACTGCGATGTACTCGTCACCGAATTCCAAAGATGAGAGATGAAAAAATGTTTTTGTATGGCGTTTGTAGGGATGGAGGGTGAAAGTAGCTTAGATAAACAAAATTGGCCCATGTTACAGGCAATTCCGAGGGTATTTCAAAGCCAAATTAGCCTCCTTTCTACGAAACCTATGAAACCACCTCCCTCTCATTTCAAACTCCTCTCAAATCTTGCCTGCGCGGCTGGTGTGTTTCGTATTTTGTTCATTCCCAGAAAGGAAATAAATGCTTTCGTGTTAAGCGATTTTCGTTTCTTGTTAAAAGAAAAAAAATGCATGAAAATACATAGAAGTTTGTCGGGAACATTTTATTACGTATTTCGCGTTAACCGATATTTCGTCTTAAGCGTTTTCGCGTTAAACGTATTGTCCACCACCTCTTTAGTTCTAGTGCCAGTGTAGAGTCATCCGATCATGTCGATGATGGAACGTGTAAAATATACAGTGCCTTCTCTGGGATTTGAATTCTGCATCTCCCGAATACGCGTCGAACTGCTATCCAGTTACACCACGAAAGTACGTGGAAAGGAGAGAGAAATACCTTATAAATTCTTGTTAGCTAAAAAATAAGGAATATACGTATTTACATACCGTCAAGCTTAGGAATTAAAGAAAAATTGTTATTAATTATCATGCTTAAAGTATTTTTTACAAAAGCTGTTTCTTGAAAGAATACTTAGAATAATTTTCTTTGTTCACAGAATACTTTTATAAAAATTATTTCAGAAGCAGTTACGATATTTTAACGAGTTTAGTTTAACTGTATTTTCAAAAATCGAAAAACAATTGCCAGAATTTTCTGCGTTGCTCCGCTACTTAAGGTTGGAGTTCCAATGTAATTTTACGGCATAAGTCGAGAGAATTTATATTTTTCTAAATTCGTGTGTTTTTACTTTTACCACCAAAAACGAAAATTATTTCTTTTTTGATTCTATGTGGATCATCTCATTAAGATCAGCGAGTATCTCTTGAATACATTCATTTTGTTTTCTTTCAGTTTTCAAAACTTGGAAAGCATAATCGCATATGCTTCTTCACCAGTATGGTATTTATTTTGCCTAAGGGTAGTGTCAAAAAAATTAATTTTCTTTTCACTTATGCAGTCTTTTCCGAAATCCTACTAAGTAAAAATTCCCTTTCTGGAGGCAAAGATATAGTGCCAAACAAACCTTCATTTCTACTGTTGCACGCTTATATAATAAATCCTCTGTTTTTCTCAGACATATCAGAAATGAGAAAAATTAAAAGAAACAAAATGAGTCAAGAAAATTTAGTGAACTATTACATTCCATCTATTGGATTAGTTCTACTTTAGCTGGTAAAATTCGTATTATTTTTTAAGTGTATAATTACACGACTGAAAATACTATTATCATGGATAATGATATCAATACCTATGAACTAAGTATAAAAAAATTAACTATCGTGTTAATTTTTAGCGCATGTTAATTAAGTGCCGTGTTAAACATTTTAGAAGTGACTAAAACAAATTTTCATTCAAAATCGAAGATAGTAGTAATTTACCCATAAAAGAAAATCAGTCAAAATGGATCAGATTTAAAATAATGAAAGATCACAAACAAAATAGACAAAAGCTAAATAAGTCACAAAACTTCACTGGATTTTAGAAAACCGGTCAATTCAGCTGGAAACAATATATCAGGTAATTGAATACTGCAGCATTTTGAAATTAAAAAGATGCATAAAGATTGTACCCAATACCAATTAATTCGCATTTTTCTCAGCTGTATCAAAAATTCTATATAACTTATTTAAATATAAATTGTTTACGTATTTAATAGTCTCTAATTTACATTTCTTTAAAAAAGAATGAAGTAACGATTTTGAAACCCTTTTATTAAGAATTGGATGACTGATTTTAAATATAAAACTGTTCTTTACCGCGAATACACTTTGAATCATACCTCCTAGTTAAGAAAACTGACTTCTGTAGAAAAGGATGGGTCGTGTAAATTAGAAAATTGCATTGCAAGTGATGAACATAAATTTCTATTATTCCATAAAAATTAAAAGTTTTCCAAGACTAATGAAATTAGAATCCAGTAAGTTATTTTCCTGAATGCGATTTTAATGTTTCCTTTCATGATTCTCTTTCCAATCTAT
Source organism: Stegodyphus mimosarum (assembly GCA_000611955.2). Lineage (NCBI taxonomy): Eukaryota > Metazoa > Arthropoda > Arachnida > Araneae > Eresidae > Stegodyphus > Stegodyphus mimosarum. Next base: position 237,144 of record KK117343.1, read on the forward strand.
CGGCCTAAAGTAGGTCCTAATTCTAATTCTTTTTTTATAAATATTAAAACAAATAGTTTACCCTCAAGCTTTTCCATTTAAAGAATTTCTAGATATGAAGAACAAAGGAATAGCATCCTTAAAAATTTAGTTTTGCTGGTACTTTATCACAGAAATCGTTCATATTTATCTTGTCGTAATATGTCTTAAATTTCAAAACTCATTTCATTCATACCTGAAATCATCATCAAATGTAAACAAATATTCATAAAATGATGTTAAAAGAGAACAGTTGCGTTAGATATTGATTTTTCCTCCAGCATAATTCTAATCTCCCGCTTCAGAATGCTACAAAGCATGAGAAATTCGCATGCTCAGAAGCCTTAATCTGATGATCTTCGTTTTCTCTGAGCTAATTTTTAATTTTCCAACATAACGTCGTTCTTTGTTATCGTTAAACACAATAGGAACTTCCACCACTACATTCAGTTCATCAACAAAAGCTTTTCTAGTTTACTGTACTCAATCTAAGAATCATCTGCCTTATTCATACATTCGATGATATCTTTCAATTGAGGAAACATCAGTGATAACTCCCATCTCATAATATACCCTTGAAAGACAGGAACCATAGATAATCGCATCTGCGTTTTTATTTTCGACCTACGCAAAAATATTCAATGCATTTTACAAAAGATTCTTCAGTCTCACCTAGGACCTTTTCAACGTCATCATCATAATCATACAATAAGGAACTAAATGACAGATCGCTGAAAGAATAGTCATACTTTATGTAGCACAGAACGGACAGTGCTTGGTAGCAAATCTAGCATATCTAAATTAAGTAACAATTTCTTTTATTATCCCATGAACACATACTCGCATAGTGTCCCCGTATTTCTCTTCGTGATGGCTTGTTCCCAAAACCCAGTGAAAATTCGACAGTTTCTTTCAGAAAAGAGTAGTTCAACTTCAGTTAGCTTTGGAAGTGAGTATAATAAGGTAAAATAATCAGTATAGTTGCGTATGCATAAACTGTATTTTTATATGATTAGTTAAAATAAGTTTGCCTTTTCGGTCCAAGAAAGGATTTTTTTTTTAATTTTGCAGTTACTGTAGGAAGCGGCATTTCTTTTCAGCTTGAAAGAAATGAAACCTTCGTATCTTGAAAGAAAATGTAATCTTCCTCCCTGCTATATAACACTTTCAAATTTTGCGGTGAGTGAGAATTTAAAACTCATCAGTTTGACTTCAATGAAAATACAATGCAAATAAATGCTTCTTCTTCAGCCTGCGATTATTCTCACGTGCTCTTACTTCACATTCTCCTTTCTATGATCAAAGGATCTGAGTATCGAGAATTGTGACATTTTTACGATACTGTATATTGCTACGAAATGTCCAAACGCGGTAAGATAGCTTCCCAGCAAAGCAGGTTTGGAGTTGCCAGAAAATGGCAAGGGAAGACAGGGTTGCCCTATTTAGCCAGAAATCGCCCACTTGGTGACAAAATTGGCGATATGCTATAGACGCGTGGAGAGCCTTGTGGAACGAATTCTTACTGGTTTAGTCCAGAATCGTCTTGAACACAAGCCGAAAGCTATATAAACCCTGCTGGTACGCGGACAGTGAGTCAGTGCGGAGTCTATTGAGTTGATAGTTAGTCGGCGAGCGAGTGTCTCGTAATCTAATGCCGAGTTGGTCGTCGAGTGCATCGAGAGAATCTCTTAGTGTATCAGGAGTTAGTGATTCGTCGAGTTTTATCTTAGAGTGTGCTGAGCTCCGAGAACGACCGAACCGAGTCGGGAGCTGTTGTCTAGTGTAGCGTCGAGTGCATCGCGAGTTATAGCGTGAAGAGTCTCGAGAGTATATAGAGTTTCGAGAACGACCGAGCAGAGTCGGGAGCGGTACTCTGGTGCTTTGCCGTGAAGCTATCTCTGCCGTTAGATCCTGATAGCCTGAAGACTGTGTCGCTGATTGTCTCAGCGTATTTACAGTAGTTCTGCGACAACTGTAAGCGTGATTTTGGAGCTGTCTTGAAAAATACTGGCTAATAAAGTGTGTTTCGATAGTTCATCAAGTGTCGTCGTTAATCACTCCAAATCCACGAACCCTTAACGTAGGTGCGAAGAAGAGAAAAACGGAACAGTATGTTGTAAAACTGAAACATAATTCTCAGCAGCTATTTCAGTCCCTTCCCACCTCCAATTAAATCACAGCTTTTATTTGATTTGAGTTTTCCTTAACTTTAAAGTTATATTAAACCCTTTATATAAAGATCACTGGTCAGTTTACAGATATGAAGTTCAAATGGTATCGATTTGCTTTCTCAAAGTTTTGCGGTCACAGATGGACGTCTTAGAGAAGTGGCTGTCACTAGAACGTTCATTGCAGTTAAGACTGCTCCTATAACTAAGAAATTCCAGTACAAACAAATATTAAGTTTATATAAATATTAAAAAATAATACAGAAATCCTTTCTATATTTGCATTTCTATTTTAGGAGTGTAAAAATATTTATCCATTTGAGTTTTAGTTTTCCATACTAATTGCTAAAATTTAAATAACTGTCACGCCTGCATAAACATTTATAATCCTGCTTCCAAGATTTCTTTTTCGTTCTCATTAATATTTTATTTATAATACACTATTTCAACTTACTTCATGTTCATAACAACACATTCAAATATTAATTTATTATTTTTACTTTGATTTTGCATAGAAGAAAAATAAGCCCAAAAGAACAAAGTGCTCTTTTTTCATTTGTTTCTAAAGGACTGCATTTTAACATAGCTTCCAAAAAATGAATAAAGAGTTAAGAAGGAAATTTTATTTGGAATTTTTGGGAAATAAACTGACCAGGATAAATAATTTTTGCATGATATCTCGCTATACGAAATTTTTGACGAATTAATGGAACTGTTTCAAAATGCCTGACCATTCACCAGATGGCGACAGTTTACAGCTGCAGCAGACCTTCTTGAAACTAAATAAAATCGTATTTAGTTGGTATATGTTCACTAAACTGAATGGATAAAATTACATAAATGGATATGCAGCCTGAGTTAATTTCATGCCGGACAAAAATTAATTTATGGACGAGTTGTATATATAATACCATAAATTAACTTTCGTGCTTGATGCAGATACTCAGACGAGGATGCCTGGGATGATAATATAACAGACTTCATGGAAAAAAAGAAGATTATAATTCCAGCCCAATATGGATTCCGAAAAACTCACTCCACCACAATGCAACTCTACAGAGTCATCGAAATCATCTCTAAAGGCCTCCAAGAAAAGATTCACACACCTGCAATATTTCTCGATATAGCTAAAGCGTTTGATCGTGTCTGGCTAGATGGCCTACTTTACAAACTTATTATTCTGGGATTCCCAGAACATATCATAACACTCGTTAAATCCTATCTTGCCGATAGAACATTTGTCGTTCGCATTAATCATACATATTCCACGCAGAGAAGTATATCAGAAGGCACACCGCAAGGGTGTCTTCTCTCGCCGACACTTATGCGAACGATATACCACACACTTACAATACAACTCTTGCCATGTACGCAGATGATACTGCGATTCTCACACAAAGTGCTTCACTTAGCTCAACACTACAACAACTACAAGATCACATACACGCTATAGAGTCCTGTCTCACAAAATGGAAAATTGAAATCAACGTAAGCAAGACAGAAGCAATCCTATTCTTCAGAAAAATTCATATTTACGGCCGCGTCACCACGTACCATCAACGAATTCCCTGGGTCAAGCATACCAAACACCTAGGTGTTATTTTAGATAGAAGACACATTTTTGCCCCACATTAACCACTTAATTACAAAGTTTCGAAGTTGTAGAAATAGACTCTCCCCCTTAATCACTGGAAACAGTGTTTAAGATATAGACCATAAATTACTCATTTATACGGCCGTTTTGCATCCCATTCTTACCTATGCCTGCCCTGTCTGGGGATATTTAAGTAAAACAAACATGAAAAGATTATCAGCCGTAAAGAATAATAGACTACGTATCATCACCAAAGCAAGGTGGTATATCAGAAACTCTGCAATTTTCGCAGAATTAAATTTTACCTGCCTACAGGATTTTATAAAGAATGTTGCTGAAAAAGTCCACAAAAATTTGCATAAAGCGAACAACCCGACAATTCCTAATTTAAATTATAATGTGAATTTAGAAGCAAATAGAAAACGGCCCAAAGCCATTCTTCGGAATGCGCCCTAAGCCAACTTATTTTATAATTTTAAATAGATTAATTTAACTTCTAATAATATTATTTAACTTCTAACGTAATTTTAAAAGATAAATATTCTAATCTCACTGCCTGCACGTGACCCCCTTCGTCCTATCACAATCCAGCTCGAAACCAGATCCAATTAGAAGGAAGACATGTATCACGTGCCGCTACAACACAACCATGATGCCTCCACCTACCAGCTCCAGTTCCAGCTCCGAGGCCGCTGCAGAAAGCTCGTCTCCCGCTCTTATTATCGAAACGGTGTCTCTAGCACTCCTAATGCCTTGACCCTAACTCCAATACGCACGTTTTTCCATCGATCTTTCATCAATTATGCCATACCAGAAAAAGACGTCCACCTACGGAAATGCTTATCATAACTACAATTCACCGTCGACCCTCAACAACATCGAGAAGGATAAATGTCGATTGGGATAGGACATCCTAGTGCAGGAGCCCATGAAAAGGCACGAAACGTTCACGGATGCAAAAAACTAAACTAAGAAACGATTCGAATACTCTCAGTAGTGGTCCAGTGGTAAAACTGCTGTGCACCGGTAATTCGGCTGAAGATTTCGAATCTCGACTCAGTGGTTGGCCCCATAACCATTTTCTTGTTTTGTTCATGTGTAACGTGATAAGAACTAGCATTCCTTTGAAATTCCTCCTCGAAAACATATCTCCTGATAGGGAAGTAACCCTCGTCGCGTGCTTTGCCATAAGCTAATAAACAAGTAAATTAATAATGGAACTGAATATATGAATTCAAGCAACTGCTGAGGTTGAGAGCTTCTTTCCTTCCTCCAGACTTAGCCTTTAATTGATGCTACAAAAATTTTTCTTCTTGTCTGAGTCAAATCTTTCGGGAATTTACTTTTCTATATCAATTCTTCTTTTCTGAATTAGCTTTGGATGGACAAACGCTAGCCTGTTCTAAAGATCATCTTTCATTTTTAAGGCAACAAATATTTTACTCTGCACAAAGTTCGCCCAAAGAGTTATCGTACGATTGTTCTCCCCTGGTTTGTATTCAGGTGAACGAGCTAGCTGTATGGTTGGTTTTGTGGTTTTCCCCATGTATGAAAGTGAATAGGAGTCAGTTTCCCTTAGAAAGATATTCCTGAAGGCATCCCTTTCATTAAGCAGCCTTCGTATTCTTTGCCATATTCAAATAACTTAGCATAACCTAGTAGAAAAGAAATGCAGCGGGGAAAAGGCACTACTTCTTTTACACTAGCGGAAATAAGGGCAATTCGTACTTTGTGTAGATGTGTACCAAGCTGGGAAAGAAAATGTCCTTATTATAGCCGTGATTTCTACAGGGTGGTCATCAAGAAACTTTGCCAACATCTGCACTTCTAGCGTCCGTTCCGGTTAACTTGTCTAGATGAAATTGCACATATAGTTATTCGGAGGTATGCGCTCGAGATTCTGTGAACGGCAACACAGCGACGGTTACGGTTATAATTAGAGAAACTCGAAAATGTCGAATGGCAACGCCAACTCTTCCCGGTCGCAAATTGTTCAGCGCATGCGAAAACCCTAAATAGCGTTGGAACGGTACCGATATGTCCAAAAACGGACGTATTACGCATACGCAAAAAAGAGTTCTGGAGTTTCTTCGGCCAACCAAACACGATCTGGAACACGCAGAAAATTTGCATATGACAGAGACAAGACACCCATCACTGATGACAACAGGTATCGGACAAAAGAATATCTTTATTTAGATCAAACATTTTCCACATGGGTGCCATCACAGGCATTGCATCGGGAGACGGCGGACAATACCGCTGAACGCAACATGGATGAAGAATGTTTGCAATCTCACGCGGTATAAAGTTCTTAATTTCTCTCACTAGAGGGTGTTATTATCAAATTATATTACGGGCTAACAAGATTTATCAACATAATAATTGAATATATTATTTATGTTGGCTATTATACAGTAGTATATTGAAGTTAAAAAATTTTAAATAGAAATTAATTAATTTAAAGCAGGTCATATTAAATTTTAGCTGAAATAAAATCAAACTTAATATACAACAGAAATAAATGCAACTTGAAAAGGGAGACTTTCCAAATTAAAATTAAGCGATCCGAAATTAAAAATCATTTTTTGTTTATACCCACACATGCAAGGTTTCCCTAAAAGGCCTTAAGTGGCTTTTATTTTATTTCGTTTACATTTCACATTTCATTTTTATAGCATTTATGACCACATACAATACTTAGAGCGATATTTAATAAATCTTAAGCTCAGTAAATATGTTTTCACTCCATTATATTTTTCTCATGCAAATTAGCATTATTAGAATGGCATCGATTGCCTAAATCATTCAAAGTTATATCAGAATTACAATGTTCAGCAATTACTCTCTCACTTATATTCAGCTTTTATCTAACAAACTGAACGAGAGGCATGATTACAACCTACCACAAAGCATGTGGTCATAGGACCACAAAGGTGTGTGTGGCCATGTTTTAAGAAGCCTGAAACTCACGCCCGAACTCTCAAAACGTAGCTTTTCTCTCGCCCCCCCCCGAAAGAACATTCAGATCTGAAACTCTTTATGGCGTCCTGTCGAAAAATAAATAACAAGTCTGAGTGATTCTGGGTGACTCTTAGTAGTCTTTTATGCTACCTCGACTGTAGTCATAGAAAGTAACAAGGTATATAAATATATTCTACGAGGTTTCTCAAACCCATGGTATCATTTGCAACTCCAAAACTCAGTAATTATACTAAACCCATTATAAAGATTATAGATAGATTACATTGATCATTATAGATTATTATATGTTAAGAAATGTCCAGGCGCGGTAAGATAGCTTCCCCGCAAAGCAGGTTTAGGGTTACCAGAAAATGGCAACGGAAGGCAGGGTTGCCATATTTGGCGAGAAATCGCCCAGGCGATATGCTATAGACGCATGGAGAACCTTCTGGAACGAATTCTTAATGGTTTAGCCCAGAATGTTCTTAAACGCAAGCCAAAAGCTATATAAACCCTGCTGGTACGCAGAGAGTAAGTCAGTGCGAAGTCAGTACCTAGTCTACCGAGTTGACAGTTAGTCAGTGAGCGAGTGTCTCGTAGTCTAGTGCTGAGTTGGTCGTCGAGTGCATCGAGAGAGTCTCTTTGTGTATCGCGAGGCAGTGCATCGTCGAGTTTCATCTTAGAGTGTGTTGAGCTCCGAGAACGATCGAACTGAGTCGGGAGCTGTACTCTAGTGCATCGTTGAGTGCATCGCGAGTTCTAGCGTGGAGAGACTCGAGAGTACGTGGATTTCCGAGAACGACCGAGCAGAGTTGGGAGCAGTATTCTAGTGCTTTGCCATGAAACTGTCTCCACCGTTATAGCCTGAAGGCTGTGTCGCTGATTGTCTCAGCGTGTTTATAGTAGTTCTTCGACGACTGTAAACGTGCTTTTGGAACTGTCTTGAAAAATCCTGGCCAATAAATTGTGTTTCCATTCTTCATCAACTGTCGTCGTTAGTCATTCCAAATCCGCAAACCCTTAACATACGTACGAAGAAGAAAGAAAAAAACGTAACAATATATTATTATCATTATAGCCTGACTGACTGAAGACTGAAAAATATTAATTTTATATAAATTTCTAAAACGTAGAAGCTAATAAAATAAGTGAAAAAAAACCATACTGAAGATTGTTCACCTTTTTGCACAAGGGGACATAAATCAAGCTCTACTAGAACAAATTAAGAAAGGCCATTACGGACAACAACTTCATTCCAATTATATATACACACACAAAATACAAAACAAAATAAAATATACAGCGCCCCTCTCTCGGCAGGCCGCAAGAACAGCGGATGTTATAGCAAACTTGATTGCGGTTAACAAACTTGATCAGTTAGTTACATGGCGAAAATTAAAATTTTTTGTTTTTTCTGTTATCGGTTGACAAAAATCTTTGAGTTCCAATCGCAAATGTTCTCCAAATAGATTAAGCGGATAATTATTCTTTACAATGTTCAATTCCCTAATTATCACTAGCGCTTTCCAATCACTTCAGTCAGGTGAGACTGCAAATAATTTTATTTCACATTCTCATTACCCAAGAAAGTAATCTGTGGTAGGTACATGCAAAGTACTAAAATGCAAAGTACAGCATTCAAATCGGGTGACATATTTCTAGCTACAAATGCTTCTCGAAGGATCATGCAGTACGTAAACATGATGCCCTTTGCTATCAATTTTAACCTTTGATACAAGATCCATATTCTCACACATCATTGTTCTAGCACAGATTATTTTTGAATTAATTTTCCGTCGTTGAAGGTCCAAAGTTTTTTCCTAAATTTTCCGCAACCTTCAAAATGTATTTACGAGACTCCATCCATTTAAGGGATCCATATAAGGTCTAAGGAAAACTGGCTTGTATTTGCATTGCTCATGAGGAAAATCATGAAAAGCTACGCAGAGCCCGTTAAACCCTATAAAAGTAAATTGATCAAATGGAAGGGAAAATTACTTACGGTCTGCGACATTTAATGACTAAATAAAAATCACAGTTTTACTAGATTGGCACCGATGAACTATTCGCTATTGAACACTGTTAAAAAGCTATTAAGGATCAACTAAAGTTCATACTGTGTGACATTATTAGGTTATTTTTATATTCGTGGTAGAACAATTAAGTTTGGGGAATCTGTTTCTAATGTTGATGATATCCTAAAGTTATTCTTCTTTTAGGAATCCTTTCAGATGTGACAACAGAAATAAATCTGCTGCAGCAAGATTAGATGAGTATGATGGATGATCTAAGGCTACAACTCCTCTACAAATTATAAATTAGAAAGGAGTTGTAGGTCTCAATCAAAACGAGGATTAGCACAGAATGAGGGCCGAATGTGGCCAGGCGTTATCATGTACAAGAAAAGCAAGAACCAGTTTCGACGTATTCTGGAAGTACATTACGGGTTCTTGGCAATAAATTGTTATAAGTGTTAGCGTTCATTGCTGCTCTTTCTAGCTAACGTCACCTTCACTTTTTCAATGTTTTCTTCACTACGAAAAGTCACAGGCCGATCAGTTCGAAAAACATCTTCAGGGGAGTCCAGTACATAATGAAAGTATTAAAACCATTCATAAATTCTTCATTTTCAAAACTTAAATCAGTCTCCATGACTTTCTTTTCCAGATTTACTAAGCTTGAAACGGAATTTTAAATGCGTCCGGAGCTCCATTTCTCAGTCATTGCTATACCTTTGTGCTGCTAACAGAAATCCATTAAGTAATCGTATGCTACGTAATATTCACTTTTGAGGGATGGCTTATTCGTTGTATTTTTTACTCACATAGGCAAAACCTTAATTAGGTTAAAATATTTTTTAAATTGCAAAACCTGGTTTTAAGGGAAGGGCTCAAATGCGGTTTAGCCGACTGCTTGGCGGCGATTGTTTTTGAATGAGCAATAAACGCGCCAACATGGGTAACTCCGTATATCCGCGAAGATGGCTGACTGGGTATTTTGAAGCTACGGAAACATGTAGTTTTCGCGCATGCGTGTTTCCTATTTTATAGAGAACGGTTTTATTGGTAATGTGAGATGACGTAGCGGTTTATTCGAAATTCTGACGTGTTAATTTAAGTAGTTATTTCAGTTGTCGTTGTATTTTGTGTGTTGAGTGTTGGCTATTTTCGTTCCGTATATTTCGCGAAATACCAAGCCGCTATGGATTTAGCTGTGATGCTGAGAGAGGTGAGTGAATGTACATGTACATTTATTACTTTATTGGAAGTGCAAGTTGCTTAATTTTTATATTTTGTTGCCTTTTATTGAAATAATTTGTATCAGCTGAAGAACAGAACGCTGGTATCGTTTGCAATTTATTTTATTTTGTTGATTTGTGCACATTGCCTACATTGTGCAATTCGCTGATGTTTTTTTTAAGTTAAAACGGAACGCTGTGCACATGGCATTTTCTTGTAATTTATTTTCGTTAATTTAGCTTATTTTGTTCATTTGTGTACGTTGCGTATATTGTGCAATTCGCTGAAGTTTTTTTTAAGTGTAAAAGGAACGCTGTGCACATGGCATTTTCTTGTAATTTATTTAGTTATTCTAGCTTATTTTGTTTATTTGTGTGCATTGCCTACATTGTGCAATTCTCAGATTTTTTTTTAAGTTAAAACGGAACGGTGTGTACATGGTATCGTTTGTAATTTTAATGCCCTTTTAAAAAAAATTCCTTCTTTCTGGGATGCCATTTTGGTTACGTTTTCGCGGAGCGTGTTGGGAAGGTTATGTAACGCATAAAATGTGTAAGTATTACAACATAAAATGTAAATAATTAATTTAAAGGTAACTGACGAATATTTTAATGATGATCGTAATCGTTTTGCATATTATTTTATTATATTTTTGTGGCAATAGTTTCCATACTAATTTATGGTTTAGAATTGTATGTTTTGTTTACAATAGGTTTTCGCGGAGCGTGTCGGGAAGGTTGCAATGAATTGCAAAGACGTTTCGCAGAAACGCGCCGAATTGGCGATTTTCAAAAATTCGCCAAGCAATGCGCTAAACCGCATTTTCACCAAGGGAAGCTATGACACCCTACAAAAAAAACGCACTTCAAGTTTTTTTTTAATCTAGCTATGTGCAAATCTTTTTCTTAAATAACCTCTAAAATGATAAAAATTTTTATAAAAAGTCAGTATTTTATCATTTAGCCCTACTACGCCATGCATCAAATTTACCAAAAGGTAATCAGAATCCCAAACAGTTAATATTTCATAACAAAAGTCTTCAGAAACGAGAGCTGAATTAGCTGAAGATTATTCTCAATATCAGAGTATTATAACATTATTCGACGGGGGGGGGGGAAGATCTTTCTTGTTGATTTTTGTACGAAAGTCAGAGCTGGCATGACTAATCTTAAAATACACTCTTTTGCAAAAAAAAAATTGAAGCACCAAGAAGGACTTTTGCGATCGTAACGAAATTTCGTATGCAAAAACATCTTTGATCGAACATGTAAATGAACAAAGTTTCAAGGAAAATGAACAGGAATTGCGACCATAGCGTGCATTTCTGATGCGCAATTCGCGAAGTATAAAACCAGTAATAGAAGCGGAAAATTTATCTTTTTTTGTTGCTGCCATTGTAATTCCGTAAAGAAGCAAATAAAGATGCCATTACGACGATATCGAAGACCCTACAGACAACTAAACGTGGTCGCATTGTAGGGTTGCGTGAAGCTGGGTGGTCATACTGAGCAATAGGTCGCCCCTGCAGCCTACAGGCACAGCTGTGCAAAGATGTTGGCAACAATGGTTGCTACAAGGAAATTGCCGACGAAATGAAAGCTCTGGAAAGCCAAGGAGCACAAATGCAAGGCCCGAACCGCCCCAACGGTATCATCGTCGACTATTCAACGCATTAAAAATTAACAATTAAACTATAAATTCATAATCTTCAAAGTACAATATAATTTTTAAAACAAAAACGGAGACCGTAACTATAAAATTGACAAAGTCAGCTAACGGGCTAAAAGACGACATTTTTTGGTACACCAAAAAATAAACTTAAATGAAAAACTTGAATATATGGTGAACCAAACGAATTTTGCCAACCCAGTCAATTGTAAATGGCATCCATTAGGCTTAAATCTACATACAGTGTAAACTAATCAATTTGTGAAATATACAGTATATAAAGGAACAACACTCAGCAATATATGTTCCGAAAGAAATAATATAACACAAATGTAAAAATCAAGTCGTTAAAACGACACTAGATCACTTTTTTACATTGAGTAAAATTACTTTAACATGAATTTTAAATTACATTAATTACAAGATATAAAGCAAAGTTATGTACTTTCTCAGGTGCCGAAACAAAAATCACATAATAATTTGAAGAATCAAGTGTATAAGTATCTTTAAACAGCATTTACAATCAAAATATTCCGCTGAGCATGCAAATCAGTCTATTTGACACGAATATCCATTCGCAGTAAATACGATGTAAAAACCTAAAATATCTAATTATTTATGCATCAGAGCATAAAACATAACATATATAGTAAAATCAGATTTGTACGATATCCGTAAATCAGTTTAAAAGCCAAATCATTAAGAGCTGAATATGCAAATCAGCTTACTTAGGTATACATTCGATTTATAGAAAATATAGCAAGTTAATCAAAAATATTCAATAAGCCATGCACCGGAACTTAAATCAGATCATATATGTAAGTATCAAGTCTGTAGATATTCTTTAGATCAAATATACTCACTTCACATGTACACGTAAGCTTACTCTGACACAAAATCTTAAAATCTTCACAACTTCAAAAATATCCCATGTAACTTGAAAATAAACACATGTAATTAAACCGGAACAGGTGTAGATTCCAACTATCGCAATTTCACTAAATAAATACAAAGATTCACCAAAATATAGGCATTTTAAGACGGATCCAAAACACAAGCCAAACAATATGGAAGCCAGTTACGGTCGCAGCAGGTGTGATGGTGTGGCGCTATTTCTTCTTACAGCATATCATCTTTAGTCATCCTCAGTACATCTTAAACAGCTCAAAGATATGTTGATACCATCCTGCGGCCGGTTGCATTACCCTTCATGGCACGCCATCCTGGGACCATTTTCCAACAAGATAATGCCAGGCCACATACCGCTCACATATCTCTGGGCTGTCTGAGTGCAATTGATACTTTTCCTTGGCCAGCAAGGTAACCACACCTTTCACCAATCGAGCATGTCTGGGACATGGTAGGCTGTTAGATTCGGTCACCGGCAGAATGTACCTCAGGATATCATTAGGAACCTCTACCATTCCTTGCCTCGACGAATTCAAACATGCATTGTCGCCAGGGGCGGTTCGACCAACTACTAATTTCAACACTCAATGGGTGACTGTGAGCCTTGAACAGCTACTATGACCTTGATTTTTAATCATTTTATTATCTGTGTATGAGCTATACACATATTCAATTTCATCAAAAACAACCACTTCCTTCACTGTGCTTCGATTTTTTTTCAAAAGAGTTTATATTGATCGAGGTACTTAATTTCGAAATATCTGATTTTTGATATCATATTCAGTTTGCATCACGCGATGGGTTAGTAAACGAATCGAGATTGATTTTTCCTTCATAAATACCATTCGATGATGCTGTTTACTTCACTTTATAATTTTATTACATATGGTATGCCAAAAGTAATAAATTATAAGAATCATCATCTGGTACTCTCACAAATAATTCTTTAAGATACAAATATTTTGCATTTTTAATTAAAGCAAATAATATTACGAGTTCGATGATAACTGCCTGCGTTATCTAAAATGCGAATTCTATAAGATTCTATGAATAAAATCTCTATTTTTAATCGAAATTTTCCCCAATAGTCAGCATAAGAATGCTCGTCACGCAATTTTTTAACCCAAGAAAACTCTTTTCTAAACGGTGTTTTATTTCCACTGACGCACAACTGCAAACATTTCGCTGTTCAGTTCGCGCACGACCCTCGAATAGAATTTTATATCAAATATATCGGTCAATTTTTATCGTGCGGGTATCAAAATTTTTGTGTTCACTTTTTAAAATTTAAATAATTTAATTTAAAATTAAATATTAAATAATTTAATATAATAATTTTTATTAATTTAATATTAAATTAATAAAAGAGAGAAATAGAGAGAGAGAGAGCCTTCTGGCCACATCTCTCTTAGCTGTTACTACGCTCGGCCATATCTAGGCCCTTGCTAGGCTTCGCCGATTTAATGAATACTTAGGGGCCAACTAGTTAGATTTTGATAGCTTCGGCTATATTATTTAAGAGCTTTAGTTAAGCTAGTTTTAGTTCAATTTATTAGTATTTAAGTTCAAGCTTGAGCGGCGGCTTTAAAAGTTTCAAGTCGGAATTGATTGTAAATATACTGAATAATAAAGGGTTTCAAACCCTTCTAAAGTCTTACGTGTTCTGTTCACACTTAAGCGATTATTCGCTTGTTAGTGTTCGTGGGGTTGAGAAGCTAGAACTAAAGATTTAAAGAGTTAAACCCTACAAATTTAATAAATAATTTAATTTATTTTTATTTAAAATTTTATATTTTTTAAAATGCATTGCCGATAGAGGCGGTTCGACCAACTCAATGGATGATCGTGAGCCGTGAACAGGTACTATGACCTTAGTTTTTTAATCATTTTATTATCTGTGTATGAGCTATACACATATTCAGTTTCATCAAAAACAACCACTTCCTTCATGGTGCATCGATTTTTTTGCAAAAGAGTGTAATATACTCATAATCTCATAGTTAAAATACTGAAGATGTGGCACAAGTTTTGAAAGCTGAATGTTTCCAATTCATGCTGTCAGGATCTTACTGTTAATGGATTAATGAAACTATTTTTGGAACTCTTTAAATGCATATTTATAAAGTTTGTATAAAGTTAGAACGAAATTAGAAATAAAATTTAAATATTATCAATATTAATGTAATTTAGAATGTTATTCTGATTAATGAACTATTTCAATGTCTTTCAGAAATATTTATGTTGAAATATAAGAGAAACACGCCAATGTGACAATCAAATTCGCTGAAACAACTTTGAATTTGGCGTACATTTACTAAAAACACTAAATCGATTTCGAGGGCAACTACAGGTCCCTCTTCATCAGGAGAACAAAATATCTAGAAAAGGGAAAGCAACCTCAGTAACGGCTTTTTTTTCCTTGAGGCTTTTCATATTCACAAAGATTTAGCGTGGTTAGTAAATTATTTTAAGTCTAATCCACTCCTTCCTAACGCTTTTAAAATTCTATTAACATAATTCTTGATTATTATTTTTGCCCATAGATGGCGTTGCCTCCTCGCGCGTGGGTATAAAAAAGCCGTTACTGAGGTTGCTTTCCCTTTTCTAGACAGTTTGTTCTCCTGATGAGGAGGAACCTGTAGTCCCCCGAAATCAATTGAGTGTCTTTAGTAAATGTACGCCAAATTCAAGGTTGTTTCTGCGAATTTAATATTTATGTTGTCTGTCTGATCTTGCGCAGTATGAAAAAGCGTGTGATTTTCTCTAATGCAAAAGCATTCGCTATCAGACAGTTTACACTCACAGTGTATTTAAACAATCTGAAACAAATTCCGAGGTAGGACATGAGAAAACACTGATACTCTTTTTTACATATTTAGTCTTATGTCTTGGTTTTATAATGTTTTGCTGAAATGTACGAATATAATGGAATTTTAATTTAACATGTTTAAACACACATAGCTTTAAAAAATAATTTGATAATAGCAGAAACGTTCTAAATTAATTCTGCTTAAAGCTGTCGCCAAACAATTTCCTTTATTTCAGAGTTCCCGGATAAAATTAACCTTTGAGAAACTCTGGGTTATTGCATCATGGCGCTAGAGCTATTAGGATCAGGAAATGAATAGCTTTATTCATGAGGAAATTGATTCATGAGACATTTCGACAGCAATCGTGGCTTCATTTCTATCAAGGTCTGCACTTCGCTATTGTCCAATGTGCTAGAACGATCAGCTAATTATTTCATCCGTTTAACTTATTTTCCTTTAATAGGCTTAAGTGTCTTTCATGACATTCAACTACTGTTACTCTCTCCACTTGCAATTGTTTCGAAACTGTTGAGGAGAATTTAAGCACTACATAAATGAAAGCATTCAATATTCTGAATGTTGGAAGATACACGGAGAGAAATATTCCTTTGTAAATGCGTCTCAAGGGAAAACTAATTTTGTTATTAACAAATTTAAATTCTTCTTTTCGATTTTTTTAGAAACGAGTTTCTTAATCGGTAGGGTTAAAAGTAACAAGAAATATTGAGCTCCCAAAGTCGAAGAAATAATGCAGGACTACAAAACTAAATGTCTTAAAACTCTGTGATATATTTATTATCTCATAAAATGTATGTCGCATTCAGTTCTGAGAATATTCAGTTAACTACACTATAAGACTTAATATTCACATCGAAACAGAGCTGAAAAAGCTGTGTCTATTTTCCACTCTCTTGGCAATGGAATTTTTCATCCGTATAGACTACTATCCATATAAAGTATTGCGAATTACCTCCGTAATATTTACAATACCGTGTATAGCAATAAAAGTTTACCAGTTTTCTGACCTGATTTCACATCCATAATATCTTGATGCAAACCTTCTCCCTTGTTACTCCATTCTCTGCACATAAATTTTCTTAAACAGAAATTCAAATAAGCATTCAAGAAGTGCATTCAAATATCATTGAATATGTCAATTTTTTTTTATTTTTAAGTACATATATTATCGTTAAGGATGAATTAATACTCTGCTTCTAAATAAATTGCTATATATTTATTTAAATTTCTTTTAACTTGTAAACTAAAAGTCAGAAAGATTTATTCTAACACAGAGAAGTTCATTTGTATTGTAGATTCAGTTAAGTTAGATTTTAAGAATTCGAAACTGCCATATATTATAGAAGTTCCTATTAGAAGGTATATAAGGTATTTCTCCCGCCTTCTTCGCATGCCTTCGTGGTGTAGTGGTCTGCATGCTCGACGCTTAACCGAGAGGTCCGTGGCTCGATTCCCGGCGAAGGCGTTCCTCATTTTTCATGTCTCTTGCTTCCAAACAACCTAATGTCTCTACAACTGGCGCCCGAACTAAAAAAAGGTGGTGGATGATGATTCTCCACCACTGGGATTTGGCGATTGGGTCCCCAAAACCCCAGTCGCCCTTTAAAAGGGGAGTATATAAGGTATTTCTCCCGCCTTCGTGGTGTAGTGGTCTGCATGCTCGACGCGTAACCGAGAGGTCTGTGGTTCGATTTCCGGCGAAGGCGTTGCTCATTTTTCATCTCTCTTGCTTCCAAACAACCTAATGTCTCTACAGGTATACTAAACATAACCAAAAATTTCAGAATGTCGAAAGAGCTCACTGAATTTTCTATGCTTTTACCAAGCGAGTAATACTAATTACAATAGTTCCAGGAATGAAATCATTTAAAAAAATTTCAGTAATTTTCTTTATTCGTAGTAGTGCTCTTTTAAGTTTAATATCAAATAATATAACTACGAGCTCAGAAACATCCTTCATACGTTAACAAACCGCACTACTAATTTTATGAAAAACTGATATGTATTATAAATTTTTCAATTCTTGGAAATTAACTGTTCAGTGTTAGCTGCAAAAGTTTAAGAATTCATTGTTCTATTGAACAGCACTGCTATAAAAATTTCTGTATATTTTTATTAATATTGTTACGAATTTCAAATTTATTTGGCTATTTATTTAGAATTGTAATTAGATTTGCTTCATGTTGCCTTAGCAACGCAGACGATTTTTGAAGAGAAAGCTACGTCAAAAAAAAAAAAAATAAATAACAATAAAAATAAAAGAGCGCGTGCATTTAATGCTTAATAAATAAATATCTCGTAATTACTGTTGCCATCCAGAAAAGTCTAGAAAAATCGAGATTGTTCTACTGATAATTAAAAAGCTTATAAAAGCCGAGGTGAAACCAAAGCTGTATGTAAGTAAAGCGTCGACACTTCAATGGGAGAAATTGCGCTTTGTAACGACCGCAGCGCTCGTAGCGGTGGCGATGTGGAAACACAATCAGTAAAACTGCGCATGCTCCTTTTCTTTTCAGGCATTGGCTGTTTTGATTTGGTTGTTTGTTTGATTCTACGGAAATCTTGTTAGCTTCTAACGTGCTTTGGTTGTGTTATTTATAACTTATTAATTTTGTACTTTTTAATTACAATAGGCTCTTTTCAGAACCAATTTTTTTTAAAATTTTTCTCTAATGGCGTATCGATACTGCGGATTAAGGATTGCAAGAGTAAGATTTCGTCGAAATCTGATGGAATACATTTCTACACGTTTCCTTGAGACGATGCGTACTTAAGGAAGTAATAAAGAAGAGTTTTAGGATATGTATTGTTGAAATTAAAGGTAAAAAAATCTGATAATTAAAAGAATTATTCCCCTATATTTTATAATAACGCAGGTACAAGTTTTAAATAATATTTTAAAAAATCTTTTTTTTTATTCCCTTTCAGAAATATTCAGAGAAAGTTATGTACTATTTAATGTATTTCACTATTAAAATAAAAAGAGCGCTAATTTGAAATGGACCGAATTGAGCATTAATTACAAATTGACTTAGATTTTTTTCATTTAAAAGATGCCTCAGAAGCTAAAAAAATCATGTCATATTTGAGAAAGTATTTTAGGTAGAAGCTCTGTAAGTGGAGAAGAAATAACGCATAATTTTAATCTTAATAACAATAAACTTTGCTTAAAAATGTATTCTTTTCATATACTTAGGACTCTGAAATACTGTACAAATAGAAAATACAGACATTTATTTATATATAATTACGACACAATTGCAAAATATTTACATCCAATCGTCTCAAAACCCATTGCGGCCATCTTACTTCCAACCCATGACGTCACTGAGAATTGACGTCGTCCATGACGTCACTGGGAAGAGATTTAGTTTACATCGCCACCACTGCAGTGGATTGGCGCTGCAATTTGGCGTCATCTTATAGTATGGGAGTGCCGACGCTTTACTTACATACAGCTTTGGGTGAAACAGCTCATCTCAGTTAGTTGTTGTTGTTGCTGTTATACTTGTAGCTGTAAAAAGCGAACTGCTGTTTGTTTACTTAATGCTGTATTGATTGTAGCGATTTCGCTGTGACATAGAACTATTTTATCTGTTTTGAACTGAGTTTTTGCTAAACGTTTGAGATATTGTGATATTGTGCGAAGATCTGTGAAGAAATATTTCAGTATTTTAATTCATTTCTTGTGGAAAGAATAAATTTTTGTTAACTTTTTAACGACTTGTGCATTCAATATATAACGAACCCGTACGCACGTAACAATTTTTGGTGTCAGAAGTGGGATTTGAATGCCATTCACGAGAGCAATGGAAGAACAATTGAGACAGCTTGTCACTGCTTTTGCTGCATTCCAAGAAAAGATGGAAGGGGCCGTCAACTCCGTTAAAGAGGAGATGAAAGGTGGTCAAGAATCAGTTAAGGAAGAAATGAAGGCTGTTCAGGAATCTGTTAAAGATCAGATGAAACTGGGTCAAGAATCCGTTAAGGAAGAGATGAGAGCCGTTAAAGCAAGTCAAGAAGAAATGAAAAAAGAAATTACTTGCATAATAGAAAATAAATTTGAGGCTATGGAAGGCAGAATAGATGCGGTTGAAACTAAAGTTTCTTCTGTCAAAGAACAAATAGAAGAGAGAGTTTCTGCCGTAGAACAACAAATCGATTACAGAGTTTCTGCTGTGAAAGAACAAATTCAAGAAAGAGTTTCTGCTATGAAAGAACAAATTCAAGAAAGAGTTTCTGCAGTGGAACAACAAATTGATGACAAAGTTTCCGCAGTTGCCAAAGAAGTTGATACTTTAAAGAAATTCGTAGCGACGGCAGGAAGCAATTCGGATACTTTTAAATTCCTAGCCATGCCTGCGCATCCTTCTCTGAAGCTATCGACATATGATGGGAAGACCTCCTGGCAAGTGTATAAGACACAATTTTCTATAGTTGCGGAAGCAAATGGATGGGATTCCCAAGCTAAGGCCTGTCACCTTGCGGCTTCTCTGAGAGCAGACGCAGCGGATATCCTTCAGACTCTTCCCGAAAACAAAAGGCTAGATTTCGAAGCTCTGTCCGGCGCATTGGAGCTGCGTTTTGGAGAGAAGTGTTTAAAAGATTATAGCAGGCTTCAGTTAAAATCCCGTCAACAGAAGCCTACGGAAACACTCCAGGAGCTCGCCACGGATGTTGAAAGGCTGTCCCACCTCGCCTTTTCGGAGTGCCCGACAGAAACAAGAGAAATCCTGTCCCTGCAATACTTCATCGACGGCATCCGGGATCCTGAAATACAGAAAGCACTGCGAATGGCTGATGTGAAGGACTTAAAAAGTGCTCTGGTGTACGCCATGAAATTCGAGGCAGCACAGCAAGCCACTCGTAGAGACCGCCACCCAATCAGAGCTGCTCACATACAAGAACCAGTGGATCCAATGACTGCTCGCCTAGACGATTTAACCAGAAAGGTGAATGCTTTGACACGGAATACTGGTGACAAGAAACCGTTCGTAAAGTGCTGGAACTGCGGTGCTGAAGGGCACATTCGAAGAAACTGCAGAACACCCCAGGGCACGGATGTTAAGACCGCGCCTCTCAAGAAGGAGGGAAACTAATTCGTGGCCATCTCGCGGGGCGGAGGTTGCCAGATAATGAAAAGCCCCAGTTTAAAGCGCTTCAGATTTCTGCAGTGAGTGGCGGCAATAACGGAATTTTCATCATGGGACAAATCAATGGAATTCCTTGTAACATGACGATCGACACGGGAGCCAATGTTACCATCATTCGAAAAGATTTGGCTCAACAACTCGAAGGTAAACTTATCTGGACGCCGCCCTGCGTTACCCTCCAGACTGTGTCCGGCGAGAAGATCAATATAGAAGGGAAATTAAACGTTAACATCACCTTTGGAAGTGCCGCTTACCATCACACGGCATATGTAGCAGAAATTACAGACCCTTGCATACTCGGATTGGACTTTTTAAGGAAATACAATTTTTCCTTGGACTTTAAAAATAACGAACTGCATTCTGCCTCTGAGGACATAACTTTATTCGGGATTAATGATGAAGGAGTGAAATCTATCCACAAAATCATAGCTCAAGACGATATCACAATACCGGCAAGAACAGAAATTTTACTTCCTGGATCCATAGCCGAAAATAGAAATTTCCGCTACGGCGTCATGGAATATCCCAAGAATTGTAATAGCCCTAAAGGAGTATTAATAGCCTCAGCACTCGTCGACCTATCGGGGACCGTTATCCCGGTGAGAGTTGCCAATGTAACTGATAAGGCGAGAGTTATTAAGAAAGGTGAAGTGGTTGCAGAATGTACTCCAGTAACCAGCGTTGAAAGAAAAAGTAACATCTCAAAAACCGTGTCTTCAGACAACATTATATCGGAGTTATTGCAGAATGCGCAATTAAACGATGAGGAAAAGAATGTTGCCGAGCGTGTCATTAAAGATCTTCAAGATGTTTTCTCCCGCTCGTCTTCTGACGTGGGTCGAACCAGTTTAACTCAGCATAGAATCGATACTGGTGATCATCCACCAATCAAGCAACATCCAAGACGTCTGCCGATTTCGAAACAGGAAGAGGTGCGAACACTTTTAACGGACATGCAAGAAAGCAATGTCATCGAGCCTTCAGCAAGTCCCTGGGCATCTCCCATCGTCCTGGTGAAGAAGAAAGACGGGTCAACTAGATTTTGCGTTGATTATCGCCGGTTGAATGAGGTTACGAAGAAAGACAGTTACCCTCTTCCTAGAATTGACGACATTCTGGATACTCTTTCTGGAAGCAAGTGGTTCTCGACACTTGATTTAAAGAGTGGATATTGGCAGGTAGAAATACATCCTGATGACCGAGAAAAGACGGCATTTACTACAGGACAAGGACTTTGGCAGTTCAAGGTGATGCCGTTTGGACTATGTAATGCGCCGGCTACATTCGAACGTCTAATGGAGACTGTTTTAAAAGGTCTTTCATACGAAGCCTGTCTGATATACCTGGATGACATCATCATCGTCGGGAAGAGTTTCGAAGAACATTTGGAAAATCTTAGAAAGGTGCTTCAGAAACTGAAAGAAGCCAATCTGAAGTTGAGTCCCGCTAAATGCAAATTATTCAGACAGGAAGTGACTTACCTCGGACATGTCATCTCTGCTGAAGGTGTGCGCACGGATCCTGAAAAAGTGTCAGCAGTTAAAGACTGGAGACGTCCCGAAAATGTCCACCAGCTGAGAAGCTTTCTAGGGCTTTGCACCTACTATAGGAGATTCGTGAAGGATTTTTCATCCATTGCGAGACCCCTTCACAAGCTGACAGAGAGCAAGCAAAAGTTCGTGTGGACAAAAGAATGTGAGGATGCATTTAAGAATCTGAAGGAAGCCTTAACATCTGCTCCAATCCTGACGTATCCTCAGCTCGACAGACCATTTATTCTCGACACGGATGCGAGTAATGAAAGTGTCGGCGCTGTTCTGTCCCAAGAAATAGAGGGCCAAGAACGTGTAGTAGCTTACTGGAGCAAGTGCCTATCTAAACCGGAGAGGAATTACTGTGTCACCAGGAAAGAGTTGCTCGCCATAGTCAAAGCCGTAGAACATTTCCATCATTATCTATACGGCAGAAAATTCCTGCTCCGCACAGATCATGCATCATTGGCCTGGCTTTTAAATTTCAAGAATCCTGAGGGTCAGATAGCCAGGTGGATACAGAGACTCCAGGAATATGACATCACTATCCGTCATCGCAAGGGACAGTCGCACGGAAACGCTGACGCCTTGTCTAGAAGACCTTGCCCAGAAAACTGCCGATATTGTTCCAGGGTCGAAGCTAAATACCAACTGGTTAATCCAGTCGCACGGCAAATTACAGCATCAACATTGGCTGATCCAGATCCATGGACTGACAAGGAAATCAGGAAAGACCAGCTACAAGACCGTGATATTAAACCCATAATTGAGTTAATGGAGACCTCAAACAGAAAACCTACCTGGCAGGATATTTCGAGCTATAGTCCCACGACAAAACAATATTGGGCTCTCTGGGACTCACTCCATATTCGAAACGGCGTCTTGTACCGAAAATTCGAATCGGATGATGGAAAAACATTCCGATGGCAGCTGGTACTCCCAAGATCCCGAATCCCGGACGTCCTTAAAGAACTACATAGCAGCCCTGCAGGAGGTCACTTCGGAATAATGAAGACCTTGCAGAGAGTTCGGGAGCGTTTCTACTGGAATAATGCAAAGGATGACGTGCAAAAGTGGTGCCGAACTTGCGATGCCTGTGCAAGTCGGAAAGGACCGAAGAAACGCAGCCGGGGGAAGCTGCAACGTTACAATGTAGGAGCACCTTTTGAACGTATCGCCTTTGACATCTTAGGACCTCTGCCACGAACTGCTGATGGCAACAAATACATCCTCGTTGCCATTGATTACTTCACCAAGTGGCCTGAAGCGTATCCTATTCCTGATCAAGAGGCTGTCACAGTAGCAGAGATGATGATACAGCACTGGATTTCCAGATTCGGAGTGCCTCTTCAGTTACATTCCGATCAGGGAAGGAATTTTACCTCGGCTGTAGTCAAGGAACTCTGCAAGCTACTCGGCATTGACAAAACCCAAACGACGCCTTTACATCCCCAGTCGGACGGTATGGTAGAGAGGTTTAATCGAACCATCCTCAATAACCTCTCATTAGTGGTTTCCAGAAACCAACAGGACTGGGACAAGAAGTTGCCACTATTTTTACTGGCTTACCGCAGTGCTGTCCACGAGACTACCGGCTATTCCCCATCTCAGATGCTCTTCGGTCGTGACCTTCGTCTGCCATGTGATCTTTTGTTTGGTCGCCCTCCGGATGCGCCTTCATCGCCTGAGGAATACATTCAAGACCTCCAGGCCCGGTTTGAAGTGATGCACAACTTTGCACGAGAGCGAGTCAACTTGGCGACGGAGAAGATGAAGACCCGCTACGACACGAGAGCTACTGGACATCGTTTCAACGAAGGAGACAAGGTGTGGTTATGGAATCCGACTCGTCGAAAAGGACTTTCTCCGAAACTACAATCACCTTGGGATGGTCCTTACACAGTCCTAAACAGGCTGAACGACGTCGTGGTTCGGATCCGTAAGTCATCGAACTCTAAACCTAAAGTCGTTCATTACGACAGGTTAGTTCATTACTATGGCCATAGTACGTAGTGTATATAATTGTAAATAGTAATGTACATAGTATAAGACCATGGTCCTATTTGTATTTAGTATTTGATTTGTATTTGTTAAGTAGTAGTATTTGATAAGTATTTGTGTTTAATAGCATTTGTATTTGATAGTATTTGTACTTAGTATTTGAATTGTATTTCGCGTTGGATAGAATTTAATTTGCTGAAAGTCACTTATTTTAATTATTGTTTATTTTGTTATTATAAAGTAATGTTTATTATAGCACTGATGCTTTAGTTGTAAGTTTGGCTTCCTGTCCAGGGATTGTACTGCCCGGGACGTGCAGTCCTTGGGAAGGGGGCAATGTTACGAATTTCACATTTATTTGGCTATTTATTTAGAATTGTAATTAGATTTGCTTCATGTTGCCTTAGCAACGCAGACGATTTTTGAAGACAAAGCTACGTCAAAAAAAATAACAATAAAAATAAAAGAGCGCGTGCATTTAATGCTTAATAAATAAATATCTCGTAATTACTGTTGCCATCCAGAAAAGTCTAGAAAAATCGAGATTGTTCTACTGATAATTAAAAAGCTTATAAAAGCCGAGGTGAAACAGCTCATCTCAGTTAGTTGTTGTTGTTGCTGTTATACTTGTAGCTGTAAAAAGCGAACTGCTGTTTGTTTACTTAATGCTGTATTGATTGTAGCGATTTCGCTGTGACATAGAACTATTTTATCTGTTTTGAACTGAGTTTTTGCTAAACGTTTGAGATATTGTGATATTGTGCGAAGATCTGTGAAGAAATATTTCAGTATTTTAATTCATTTCTTGTGGAAAGAATAAATTTTTGTTAACTTTTTAACGACTTGTGCATTCAATATATAACGAACCCGTACGCACGTAACAATATTTTCATGAGAAATAAATCCCAGTGTCCGTGCTCTTTAAAATCCCATCCTTTCTAAATTACACTCAAATTTATGAAATGACTGAGTTTAATAAATGCCGTTTCATTTATTGCAAATTACGAAGTCAGTATTAAACCTTACCTGATAAGATAATGATATATAATTTAAACAAAAACTGCTTTAAATGGAAAAGGGTTAGAAACTCAATAAAAAAACGTAATGTGAATTTAAAGTGTTATTTATTGATAGAAACATGTATTCATAAGTATTTCTTCCAGAAGACTGGAAGGAGATGATTGAATGCCAGCTAAAAGATGATGAAGCAAGTTCAGCGGAACAAAGAGGAAAATAGTTGTTTCTGCTATATTTTAAACTTAAGTATTTAAATGTAAACGGGGTTCAGAGCCTGTTAGTTGTAGAATTTAACGTTTTTAACAGGTCTTTTAAGGATCTTTATCCAAGTCTGCTAAATTCTGGCATGGGAAACTGTAGGTATTTATATTTATTTTAAATTACCAGTTAAATTTAATTTTAAGTTCTTTCCTATAAGCCTTCATTCGCCTAATTGTCAGTGCCAGAATATTTAAATTTGGCAGGGCGCATAAATTAATGCAAATTCTATCAGTAGGAGAAAAAGTTTTAAGTATCGAGTCCCTAGAAGGGAAAGTTAGAGAGTCTGGGAAAACTCTGTGCGTATTGTAGCGTGAGCTTCGTCTTAACAGTTATTGTTGGTTAAACGTGGCATAACAGCTGTCACTTTGCTGCCGCTAAATTTATCAACGCTCTATTAGGAAACAGGGTAGTCTGAGCCCTGTAGCTTAATTCTACTACTTGTTAATATCTTCAAATTTTGAGTTTAGTTGTTACTGTTTCAGTTTCCGCCCAAGCAGTGGCGTAGTGTGTTAGCGTCGAGTTGAAGCACTGTGAATAAGTTAAAGAGTGTAATACAGGGTAGTTTAAACCGTTCTTCTGTGCAGTCACTACTCTCCCGATTTCACACAAAAGATAGAAAAGAGAGCTTACAAGCTAAAATAATTTGAAAAAAAATTTACAATTAAAATTACAGTATCTAGGCAGTAACAAGCGATTCAGCAGATTTTTCGGTGGGCAAAACTGAAAGTTTTCTTTTGGTCTCATTCGGCAAAAAGACACTGAAGACGTAGAAACTGATTTAATTTGTTGTGGGTGCTATGCTGTGTCAATATATAAGATAATTTAATAAGTTAAATGATAATTTCAGAATGGTTATGCAGAATTTAATTCGCAATAGAAAAACAAGATGTTACTTTATTGTTCCGAATCTTCGTTTCCCTAGATTGGCAACAAATCCACTATTCTCCTAAGTTTCAAATGTAAACTATGGCAAAACAAATTAGGCTTAGCCGCACTTGAACAACTTTTAAATTGTTGATAATTCTACAACTATAATATGCAGGTTAACTAAAGGCACAAAAATCTTAAACGGAAGATGAGAACAATATAATTCAATCATTTTTAAAGCAAAAAATGCACAATTTACAAACATATAAGAATAAAGAAACTGAGCTCACTAATATATGTACTTTTGTTATGACCAATTGCAGCCAAAATACGTAGGAGGCGCACATTTACGTATTACAGCAGTCGAACATACAAAATTTCAACGTTGTGAGTCTACTCGTGTAGAGGTTTCTCCTTCAATCTCTGGACTCTCTTCGTGAGCATAAGCTGTGAAACCTTATGTAGAGGACAGTGAGCAGATCTAGGCTATGTCCTTTAGTGTTGAAGAACTACAAAGTCAGAAGGAGGGTTTAAAAGTGACCCTTTAATTCAAATATTTACAACTCTTCAAATTGAGAGTAAGCCACTACTTGGGCTGAACTAAAATAATATAAAATAAAGTGTGTTAACAAATTCAATTCCCTAACTTAATTCTACGTAGGACGGCGAGGGAAGCTTACTCTTAGTGAAATGCAACAATGCGAATTTCACTAGCAACACTAGTAATTGCAAATGCCTATAAAGGCGAACTTTCAGTAGACAGAGGAAATCTTGGAACGCACAGCCTTACGGCGATAAATCCAAGGCGCTATCTTTCTCCTCGTTAACTCCTGCCTTTTAACTGCTAACAGATATATGCGATTTGCATAAATATCTCACTCGCGCTAAATTCGGGCAGCAACTGAAACTTTGAGAATTCGATAGGAAAGTTCAAACTAAAAATAATTTGGTTAATTAAAATAATGAATGCTACA
>KK117343.1:264414-274816 GCA_000611955.2 Stegodyphus mimosarum
GGAAAGAGTATATTCTGGCCTTACATACATATATCAGGCAAGAACATCGTTAAATTGCATTCGATAGCGGTCAAAATGGATAGTTTCGATGAAATATGATACCCGAAATTTTTCGCGATTATAATACTTCCTTTTTACTTCGTACAAGGAAGTAAAAAAGGTAACTTTTTGCAATATTTAAAGACGCACACATTGAGTTTCAGTGTGCGTACAGTGCAATAAGTGTGTTTTATAAAAGAACTTATCGGTTTTAGTGAATCGTTTTTGATCTTGAGTATTTTGAGAGACAATTATTTGTCAACGGTTTATTTCTATTCATTTTACGAAAGAATTTTAAGAAACTGAGTGCTTCATAAGTTTCAACACTGGTGTAGGACTTCTTAAATCATTTTACACGATTTGTTTGGTTTATTTGATTATGGCAAAGCACTGTACGGCTATCTACCTAAGTAGAGGATTGCCTTCGAAGATGACTTTCTAAGCAAAACTAGCTCGTATACATGTTATACATGGAGAAAGCTACGAAAAAGCCCATGGACCCCGAATTACTGGTGTTCAGCGACTTTACTGCTCGGTCGCTGATAGGACCATTTTTCGATGAAAGAATAATAAGCTGTAAATTAATTAAAATCGAAACGAACTTCTTTACGACGTTCGCTTACTGATGCATGAAGGGAATTTGAAGCTTTCGATTCTATGCCGGATACGAGTAAGAATTTAGATACCTCATACTATAAAATAGTTGATAAAACAAACAGATTATCTAAAGTGGACTCTGACCTACGGCCATTAATTGAATAGGATGAAATAGAATTTGATACTATTGAAACGTACAGGAAATCATTTACTGAAATCAAAAACTAATTACGTTAAGTTCGTCAAAGCTAATGATCAGCATATTTCCAACATATTGTTGTGTGCGTACGGGTTCGTTATGTACTGAATGCACAAGTCGTTAAAAAGTTAACAAAAACTTATTCTTTCCACCAGAAATAAATCAAAATGCTGAAGTATTTCTTCAGAGATATTAGTACGATATCACAATATTTCAAACGTTAAGCAGAATTCTCTTTAAAACAGATAAACTATAATTCTAACTCACAGCGAAATCGCTACAATCAATCACAGCATTAAGTAAACAAACAGCAGTTCTCTTTAAACAGCTACAACTACAACAACAGCTACTGAGATGAGGTGTTTCAATTCGGCTTTTATAAGCTTTTTAATTATTACTAGAACAATCTCGATTTTTTTCTAGATTTTTCTTGATGGCAACAGTAATTAAGAGATATTTATTTATTAAATATTAAATGTACGCACTCTTTTATTTTTATTTTTCCGACGTAGCTTTCTCTTCAAAATTCGTCTGCGTTGCACAGGAAAAAAAAGCAATTTTAATTACAATTCTAAATAAATATCCAAATAAATATGAAATCCGTAACACTGCTTCCTTCACAAGGACTTCACATCCCGGGCAGTTCAATCTCTGGACAGGAAGCCAAACTTAAGCTAAGGCAACAATGTAATAATAAACATTACATTACAATAACAAAATAAACAACGATTGCAATGAGTAACTTTCATCAAATCAGATACTATCAAACGCTAAACACAATTCAAATACTATCAAATACCAAATAGGAATACCATCAAATACAAATGTTATCAAATACAAATGCTATCAAATACAAATCAAATACTATCAAATACTAAATACAAAAAGGACCATGGTCTTATACTATTTACAATTATATACACTACGTACTATGGCCATAGTAATGAACTAACCTGTCTTAATGAACGACTTTAGGTTTAGAGTTCGATGACTTACGGATGCGAAACACGACGTCGTTCAGCCTGTTTAGGACTGTGTAAGGACCATCCCAAGGTGACTGTAGTTTCGGAGAAAGTCTATTCCGTCGAGTCGGATTCCACAACCACACCTTGTCCCCTTCGTTGAAACGATGGCCAGTAGCTCTCGTGTCATAGCGGGTCTTCAACTTATTCGTCGCCAAGTTGACTCGCTTTCGTGCAGAACGGTGCTTCACTTCAAACTGGGCCTGGACATCTTGGATGTATTCTTCAGGCGATGAAGGCGCATCTGCAAGGCGGTCAGATAAGAAATTACAAGGCAGACGAAGATCACGACCGATGAGCATCTGGGAGGGAGAATTGCTGGTAGTCTTGGGTTTCTTCTCAACCCTAGTATAATTTTGGCAACTTTCTGAGCAGGGTCTTTCAGACATGTTTCATGGTGAGGATCCTTTCTGAGGATCGATAGTCATGTCCTCAAATGCTGAAAGCAGTTTGTTGTTTTTGAAGTCTAAGGAAAATGTATTTCCTTAAAAAGTTCAATTTGAGAATGCAAGGATCTGTAATGTCCTCCATGTATGTATTTCCAAAGTTAATGTTCATGTTACCTTTGGTCACTTCCAAAGATAATGTTCATGTTGGTCACTTCCATTGGTAATGTTCATGGTGGCACTTCCAAAGGTAATGTTCATGTTGGTCACTTCCATTGGTAATGTTCATGCTTAACTTTCCATCTATGTCAATTTTCTCACCGGACGCAGTCGACAGGGTAACACAGAATGGCGTCCAAATTAGTTTGTCCTTAAATTGTTGAGCTAAATCCTTCCGAATGATGGTAACGTTAGCTCCTGTATCAATGATTATACTGCAAAGAACTCCGCCGATATGCCCATCAATGGATAGTCCGTTACTGCTGCCATTCACTACAGAAATCTTGAGAGCTTTAAAATAGGGTTTTTAACTGTCGTTCAATCTCAGCTCCGCGTTATGATCATTAAATTGCTTCCTGCGTCGTTGCTGGGAAATGATCTTACTTTCCGCACCTCGGAGTGTTCTGCAGTTCGTTCGTACGTGGCCTTCAGCTCAACAGTACCAGCACTTTGGTTTATTGTCACTCCTTTTCCAGTTCATGGCATTTAATTGTCTGTTAATATCGTCCGTCTTATTTTCCCTGCTCCGGAGCGTTCGGCAGTTCCTTCGCATGTGTCCTACAGCACCGCCGTTCCAGCACTTTACGGTCTGTTTCTTATCCCTAATATACCGTTGCAAGGTATTCACTTTTCTGTATAAATCATCTAAACTAGCCATCAACATTCCACTGGCTCTTGTAGGTGAGCAGCTCTGATTGGGTGGCGGTCTCTACGAGTGGCTTGCTGTGCTGCCTCGAATTTCATAGCGTAGACTAAAGCGCTTTTCAAGTCCTTCACATCAGCCATTCGCAGTGCTTTCTGTATTTCAAGATCCCGAATGCCGTCGATGAAGTATTGCAGGCACAGGATTTCCCTTGTTTCTCGAGGTGGCACAGCCTTTTAACATCCGTGGCGAGCTCCTGGAGTGTTTCCGTAGGCTTCTGTTGACGGGATTTTAACTGAAGCCTGCTCTAATCTTTTAAACACTTCTCTCCAAAACGCAGCTCCAAAGCGTCGGATAGAGCTTCGAAGTCTAGTCTCTGGTTTTCGGCAAGAGTCTGCAGGATATCCGCTGCGTCTGCAATCAGAGAAACGGCGAGATGACAGGCTTTAGCTTGGGAATCCTATCCATTCGCATCCGCCACTATAGAAAATTGTGTCTTATATACTTGCCAGGAGGTCTTCCTATCATATGTCGACAGCTTCAGAAGGGGCGAGCGGGCATGCCTAAAAATTTAAAACCATCCGAATTGTTTCCTGCTGTCGCTATACACTTCTTCAAAGAGTCAGCTTCTTTTGCGATTGCAGCAGAAATCCTGTCATTAATTTGTTGTTCCACAGCAGTAACTCTCTCTTCTATTTGTTCTTTCACAGAAACCCTGTAATTGATTTGTTGTTTCATGGCAGAAATTCTCTCTTCTATTTGTTCCTTGACAGAAGAAACGTTCTTTTCAATTTGCCCAACTTTATTTTCAACGGCGTCTATTCTGCCTTCCATACACTCATATTTGTTTTCTATTATACAGGTAATCTCATCTTTAACAGCTTTCATTTCATCTTTAACAGATTCTTCCATCTTTTCCTGAACGGCTCTTATCTCTTCTTTAACGCTTTCTTGGCCAGCTTTAATCTCTTCTTGAAATGCAGCAAAGACTGCCATAAACTGCCTTACTTGTCCCTCCATTGCTCTAGTTGAAGGCATTCGACCCCACTTCTGACACCAAAAATTGTTGCGTGCGTACGGGTTTGTTATGTATTGAATGCACAAGTCGTTAAAAAGTTAACAAAAATTTATTATTTCCCCCAAAAATAAATCAAAATACTGAAGTATTTCTTCAGGGATATTAGTACAATATCACAATATCTCAAACATTAAACAGAATTCACTTTAAAACAGATAAACTAATTCTAACTCACAGCGAAATCGCTACAATCAATCACAGCATTAAGTAAACAAACAGCAGTTCGCAATTTAAATAATAAAGCAATTTTAATTACAATTCTAAATAAATAGCCAAATAAATATGAAATTCGTAACGATACTTACGGTTACGGATGATAATTTAACTTTACCGAAATTAGATCTGAAGGAATTTAATTTAATTTCGCGATACTGGGTATCATTTTATGTTTAATTTTATGGTCTCCTATATTCATGAAGGTCATTCCTACGAGAAGATAAATTTCAGTATCTCCTGTCTTTATCAAAGTTAAGATGCAAAGCAAGGGATATTGTGGAAAGTTATCCGCCGTTTGAAGATAATTACATGAAGCAAGATGTGGAGAAGAAGGTATACTAACTGAAACATGTATTAGAGATCATCCAATACTTCTCAGTATGGGACAATGTATTCGTTGCCTCATTTGTGCAAAAAGGTCTTACGCAATCAATCATTTGCTCTGGATTACGTAACAACATCAAAACCAATTCTGACACGCAAATTTCCAATAGAGAGGATACGAAAACGTTACATGTCGACAATTCTTCTCAAAGACAAATTTATTTAAAAATATTATTGTTGCGTATACGAAGCGATAAACATTCTCAGTCTGCTCGTGAATTGCTTAACAATGGATCTCATTGATCATATATTGAGTGGACTTTAGCGAAAGAACTAAACCTAAGCACTTGTGGAAGGGAAATTAATATTGCAGTGTATATTTGGCAATATGCAGACTCCTGAAGCAGAGCATAGACATTCAACCGCACTCCTGACGCCAAAATGTGTTGCGTGCGTACGGGTTTGTAATGGATTGAATGATAGAATTAACATAAAATACCTTTTCATAGTTGTTTCCTTAATTTGGTTCAGGCCAGTGTATTTAGATCTTTGCAGAGAATTAAGTTCCTGATGAATGCAGTGTAAATTATGCTCCTTTAGTTTAAGATAGCAGTTGGTTTCTGTGTGTTTTTCCCAGGCCTCTCAAATAAAATAGTACAGTAAAATAGATTTTATTCGTGATAAGTACAGATGCCTTTTCCAAACTTAGACCAAAACTATCCTTTAAGAAAAATTTTAATTATTTATGATAAATTTTATAAATATTTCATGCACATCATTTATTTTTAAGAGGTATGAGTCTCAAATTGGCAACAGCTAGTTGCGAAAAGTGCGCAATTAGTTGCGTATTTCCTTTCCAAAGGAGTAGACTTTGCTCATCGCCTTCTGTACCAGTGCGTGCAAAGGCCTTTTTATCAGATTTTTATTTGATATTTTTCAATCAGATTAATATATTTTCATCAGCATCAGCCTTTCGTCGAAATAAGTGGTCCTTTTCCTTCACTATCTTGCTGAAGACTGTTTCACTTTCTCATCCTTATCATCATGAAGGTTTTGCTGCTGACATTTTTCCTTCCTTTGGCTCTTGGCCTATATGGTAAGATCTGAATTTACTTGTTTTGTTAACCTCTGGCGTATTGCATGTGCTGTTGATTTGGTACAAGTGACTTCTTTGAAATTAAGTCAAATTTCTCGTATATGAAAATTTTCTGGGACGTCCATTCCCACATCCTTTTCTGCCGATAAAGCAATAGTAGTAGTCTTTACGGTGTACGCAAGTATATGTTTGAGAATCCACTTCCTCCACACTAACTTGTGGCCGTTATATGTATTTAATAACATAAAATCAGTGTAAAGTATTGACAGCCCTTGAAATGCTTTCTGCTGTACATTAAATGCATTTAAAGAAGAACGATGAAATTATCCGTGATGGCCTTTTTGTTTGTATAACATTACCATTAATATTCCATTCATACAAACTGCTTCTTAAATTATGTTTGTTTTCATTTGTTTTTATACTTCTAGTGAGTTAGTCATATGTTCGTTAAAAGTTTGCCTTTACATTGTTTGTTGAAATATTTTCTTGTTGGTTTGATCTATCATTTAGCATAATTTTCATTTTTTTAGATAATGAGCTAAATAAGCCACATAAAGATAAGTATGTTCTCCATAAAACTTGTGAAGCTGCAATACATAAGCAGATTGATGAGGAAATGCATGCCAGCTTAGTTTATGCTACTATGGTAATTATCTAAATGTTTTTTGAATCATTATGAATGTATTTATTATATTTACTTTTGAATGCTTATTAATTGCATTATTCAAATATTCATAAAATCATTCCAATTTTTTTTTTCGTCCAATGGGGCTTTGTCCCTGAAGGACTATTGTTTTCGTTCTGCGATTTTGCGTCGGAAACATTAAAAGTCTGTATCACTTTTCAAACTGTTGCCACAAAATATTGCAACCCTGTATTATATTTAAAGAAATTATATAATGAAGAATGTTCATAAATATATGTATATTTCTCCAAATGTGATAAAACAACTGTACCTAAAGCCATCGAATTTTGAATGCCGTCATCCTGCTGCGAATATGGGCATCTGGAAGTCCAAATTTGAAATTTGTTTTATTAACGAGTTCATATTTTGTAAAACTTGATGAATTTTTTATTAACAAACTCGAGGATTTCAAAGCGGGCAATGGCAACATTGTACAGAAAAAAACATTTTTATTTGCAGCACGTGAGACTGTGTGTAGGAAATTCTAAAGATAGGCTCAGTTTAAAATTATTTTGTGATATTGTTGTTTTAACTGAATTTTATGGTTTAAATACAAAGAACATGATATTCAATAAATAAAAGTAACATACAAAATGTTTAAAAAATGCCCCTTTGAACGTAATTTAAAATCTGAAACCCTTCAGGTTTTTTTTTTTTTTAAATTTTATTTTCATTTAAATCTTATTAATTGTAGTATTAACAATTAGATTCCATTTATGATACTAAAGTGGATCATTTGTCATTTTGGGTTATATTGCATCTTTCATGTGAAATTTTTGCAAATGATAGAACTTTTGCCTAATTCCTAAATTATGAGAAGGATTTGGTACAGTTTATTTAAGGTTGTTAAAGAGTCTTCCATGGGACTTCTTTCTTGGGCTGATACTCATTAATATTCATGTCAAAAGCATTCCTCATACACCTTTCACCTTCTTTACCATATTGAGTATCCCTTGATTCTAGCTTAACAAGATCTGCATATTAAAAAAGAGGTTAAACCTCCCCGAGTGCGTAACTGTCTTTCTCTGATCATGAGATATTTTATTACTTGGTGTAGTATCAGCATAACATTTGAACTATTTTCTTACTTTTTAGATTGCCTCAGAGTACTTTGCTATAATCAAATAAACCAAACCAAATCTTCTCAGGTATTAGGTAGTCTTTTCATTCCTATTTCATCTAAAATAGTTACCACCTCAAAAGATAACTATTTTAGAACTGTAATTTTCACATTTTTAATTTTATGGGAGTAATTATCAGGAGGAACTTTTCCAGATTTAGTCTAGGATGTATGCAAAGGTCTGCTTACCACCAGTCAAAAAATTTCGGTACTCTCTTGCTGTCAGGACCGAATTCAGAAATGTGCATATGTATGTATGTGTATATACATGCGTGTGTGTGTATGTATATATATATATATATATGTACGAGAGTGAACACTTACATTCATACCTACATGTATGATAGATATCCGTAACTGATGTAACAATGTGATTTCCATACATAAAAGTATAGCACTCTCAATATTGTACCAATTATGAAGATATGTACTATGAAATTTGACATCTAGAAATAAAAGTGTTTTAACCATCAGAGTAATAGTGCTTTTCCAGTCTATGAAATCGGTATTTCAGCTACATTTGATATTATTCCGTTTTGGCCGTGCTTGAAAGAAATTGATGTTATTCTGTACTAAGTTCTGTCATAGTACCATTCGAAATATCAATTGTGTATGTAAAAGTATATCACCTGTGTGTGTGTGTGTAAAAGTAACATAAAAAAGATGCAAGTCAAAGTACTATATGAAGTTTGGAATAGCTCTTAACTTTAATTTGGATAATAACTTCCTGTTTTTTCGAGAAATCATGTAATCTTTTTTGCGTCATTCTTCCATGTATGCAATATTCTCATGAAAGACACGATATTACACATTTTCGTTAATCCTTTGAAAAATTACTTTCTGTTTTGAAGAAAAAGTTCGAAACTTTTTTTTATATTTTTGTAATTTATATTTTTTGTATGTATGAGAAACATCTCGCATTAAATTTACAAAAATGTAGTAAGTTTTATTATTATTATTTAAAATTGAGGCTGAAACTTTTTTTTATATTTTTGTAATTTATATTTTTTGTATGCATGAGAAACATCTCGCATTAAATTTACAAAAATGTAGTAAGTTTTATTATTATTATTTAAAATTGAGGCTTAAAAGTCCAGTTGTGATAAAACTCGGTGAATTAATTGATGGAACTTTAAAGTTGCGTAGGGAAATAAAGTTTTTAAAGAGAAAATGAAAACTGGAGACTTGCACCAACCATGATCGTTAAGAAACTTCAGTGTGTATTCTAGTCTTTAAAGTGTGTTCTGCAGAACCCTCCTGTTCCACATCAAAA
This sequence comes from Stegodyphus mimosarum, assembly GCA_000611955.2. Lineage (NCBI taxonomy): Eukaryota > Metazoa > Arthropoda > Arachnida > Araneae > Eresidae > Stegodyphus > Stegodyphus mimosarum. The sequence goes on from KK117343.1 coordinate 273,312, forward strand.
TAAAAATTTGAAAAGAAAATTATAAAGCACTCTGCACTAGTGACTAATATTTATTAATTAAAAAGTATAAAGATACATTTAATTACAGATTAGTTTTAAACTTAGCATGTGTTTGTCTTTTGTAAATGAGAATGACGTGCAGTGCTTTGCAAAAATTACGTTTTCTAATGGAAAATGAATTATATTTAGATGACAGTGTTGTACAATGGAGTACTTTTTCAGTTGAAGAAAACTGTAAAAGAATATTTCCCAGAAGAAAAAGTGTGACTGAATAAAGCTGTTCACATACTGATATAGCAGAAGGTTTGCCACTGAAGGAAAGAAAACAAAATTGAAATTTACTGTATGGTACCCCATGGTTTCTGTCTGAAAAAAATCGCCAAGTGGTATTGGTTATTCGTGAAATCTGGAAGCCCACTGCGTGAAATAGGTTTTTCGTTAACCCTAATGTTGATAATGTTTGCGAAACTAGCCTTGGGGAAAATTGTGCAAATATCGCCAAATGTGTTGTGATAAATTGAGCTTTTGGCTATTTTTTGTAATAGTAATCCTTTCGTATGGACCGGGGATTTTTCAGTTGCTGTGTTTGGTTGCGCATGCATAATGTGTTATGAAAGTGGTGCCTGATAGTTTGCTTAGTGATATAAATGAGTGTATTCTTCTGGATATGACTATAATTTCTGACTGCTGGAAGGAGTACATAAAATAGAAGGAACGTGGAGTGCAAATTAAATGTGATTTAGCCAGGAGGAAAACAAAGGTTGACTTGCACTATTATTTGGCTGAATATGTATGGTGTAAGAAGGAGCTGAGAAAAAAAAAGTATTTATGGCTTTCTTGGATGCTATTATACATATTTATTCGCCATTAACAGCGGATGAGCCGAAATGACCAAATAATTAATTGAATTGATTACGTGGAGGATGGAGCAGATGCTGGTGAGAGGCGTGAAAAAAAGGTATGCTAAAAAATTAGGGTTTTATTTATTTATTGGTGTCTGTGTGTTAATTTTTGTTAAAAGATTTGTTGTTTAATGTTTTTATGTTAGGAAATATGTATTTTTGGTTATATATTACTCTTTGTTTGTGTATTTTTGGTTATTCATGTCTATGTTAAGATAGTGGCGAATTTTTTCTGGTTAGCATGATAGTTTTAACTTTGTTGTAGCTTCCTAATTTTATTTAAGTGAAAATAGATCGATGCATACGTGGACAAAGTTAAGACAGTATGCAGTGCCTAGATTGTGCAAATCTGGGTTTTTTTTTTTTTAAGTTAAAATAGGTTGATGTGTACATGGACACTGAGTTTATGCAAGTATTTGACTTCTTGTTTTGGTTTTGTGTAGCGGGTGAAAGGTGCTGATCTTGGCATCAAAAAAGATACAATTTGCCAGGGAGTACTGTAGAGTAAAGTTTAACCAAGAAAACCACTTATTGATATATCAGCAGATTTGTTGCTAAAATCTAAATTTAAGAAAAATAAATCTATTATTCCCCCCCCCCCCC
>KK117343.1:274962-309602 GCA_000611955.2 Stegodyphus mimosarum
ACAAAAAGATAATAAAATAATATGCAAAACGAACATTATGATCATTAAAATATTTGTCAGTTAGGTTTAAATTAATTATTTACATTTTATGTTGTAATACTTACACATTTTATGCCGTTACATAACCTTCCCGACACGCTCCGCGAAAACGTAACCAAAATGGCATCGAAGAAAGAAGGAATTTTTTTTGAAAGGGCATTAAAGTTACAAATGATACCATGTACACACCGTTCCGTTTTAACTTTAAAAAAAATTTGCGAATTGCACAATGTAGGCAACATACACAAATGAACAAAATAAGCTAAAATAAAGAAAATAAATTACAAGAAAAATAAGCTAAATAAAGAAAATAAATTACAAGAAAATGCCATGTGCACAGCGTTCCTTTTAAACTTAAAAAAAAACTTCAGCGAATTGCACAATGTAGGCAACGTACACAAATCAACAAAATAAGGTTGGCGGATATACGAAGTTACCCATGTTGCCGCGTTTATTGCTCATTCAAAAACAATCGCCGTCAAGCAGTGGGCTAAAGCGCATTCCAACCCTATAAATAATTGAATGCCATTTGGAACAATGTGTTTTTCTCAAAACTTTCCTGACTTACTGGCAACAAAAACAAAACAGAGATACAAATAGAATCAGAATATGAAATACAACTGCAGTAGTTTTTGACAATTTGTGTAAAAAAATGCAACCATATCCATGTCACTAAATATAATGCAAGGGTAAGTGAAACTTGGAGTGCGAGTTAGTGCTATTAATGAGCTAGTTACCTTAATTAAAAATTTTTAATAAAGAGTACAATGCTTTTCCCTAATTATCTTTACATAAAGTACCTATAACATTATATCATATTTGATCTACTTTAAATATTTTAAGATATTTTTTGTGTGGGATGAGATCCCCCTCCCCCCAAAAAAAGTTATAAAGGTTCTGTGAATTAACAAACTTTTACTCTAATGAAAATTACAAGTACTGTAAACTGTAATGAAAATTAAGAATTCTATTTTCACTATTTAAAAATAACAAATAGCAATCAAAACAGAGAACATGTAATACATAATTGAGAAAGAGAAATATTTCACAATTTTATTGATTCAAGTTGGATACGGTCAAGAATCAGAATAATATGATTATCTAACAGCCAAATTACCAAATTTTATGTGCACTTACAACGTTATTTTAGTCGTTAATTTAATTAATTATACAAAAAAAAAGGGAGGAATAGCTTAAAAATTTTTAAGCAGCACACTGAGGAAACTTTTGATTTAAACCTCATGGTCATCTGACCAAACTTCATAAGCATAATGCAACATACTGTTTGCACGTCATTTTGAACTGCACCCATGCTGTTTTTACCTATGCCATTTTATCCATGCTATGTTTGGACATTTGCCTATAACATTTTAAGTGATTAAGAATTAATACAGAAAGCTTTCTTATTCTCTTAAGAATGTTGCAAGATTATTGTATATCTGTTATTTATTTTATTTCTGAAATTATAACATTACCTTTTATTTTTCATCCTAGGCAGCTCATTTCGACCATAATACTGTTGCAAGAAAAGGTTTGGCAAAGTTTTTTGCTGAAAATTCGGTTGAAGAGCGAGAACATGCTCATAAATTCATTGACTACTTAAATTCTAGAGGTGCTAGATTTTCTGGTTTTGATGTGAAAGTAAGTATTTACGTTTAATTTGTATCCTGTTATTGAAATTCTTATTAGCATAGAATTTTATGTGTCTTATGGCCTTCATTTGTTTCGCCTTGATCAATTGGCCATTTAGCTATTTTGAACAAATTATGTATATACTTAAATTATTTGACTGAGATATAATATAGTGTTGCAAAACCGTGAATATATTTAAGGGCCGTGAATTTCCAGAATATTGTCTTAACATAGAATGTATTTTCAGCACTATTTAGTTTCCTAATATAATTTTTAAAAAAATTTAGAGCTAATTGAAAATATATTGAGATGAATATGTTTATTAAATGTTATGCAATTCAACTTTATTTTAAAGTATACTTTGAATTTTAGATGCCTAGTAAATCAGCATGGAACAAAGCAGTTGATGCTTTACAAGATGCTATTAATTTAGAGAAACATGTCAACAATAAATTATATCATCTTCATGATATTGCTGCTCTGCAGTGTGTGGATCAGCATGTAAGTATATATTATTAAAGTATGTATTTTTAAATTTAAGATTGATATCGATTCAATGGGGCGATTCTGTGCATTTCAAGAAAAATTTTCATTTTTGGTTTCATGTCATTTACATACAGACTTTGAATTAAACATTGCATGAAATTTAACAGATGATAGATATAGTGCCATCTGGTTAGCAAAACTGAAGAAAGTGATTTTATAAAATACAGTTTTTAAAGTCTCATGAAAATAGAGATTTTGAAAAAAATTTAACTAGAAAAAATTACTTTTAGATATTCCCTTCAGCCATAAAGATTTTAATTAAGGAACAGGGGATTTTAATGGCTAATTTCTTTAAGCTGTATTTATCAAAGTCCAGTGACTTAAGTGATTTCATTTTGAATCTTTTAACAAATTCAAATAGTTTCTTTTTTAAGATAATAATGTATTTGCTTTATTAGAATATGTTTCAAAATGTGTGTCTTTACAGAGTATGTCTCAGGAAACAGGAAATTAAGCTTCATAATTACTATATTTGTTCAAAAATAAAACTCCCTCAAATGCAAAATACTTTTGTTTTTCAAAATTTAGTATAAATTTTAAGAAATAAAAAATATAGCTGGACATGATGAGAACCTGATTCTAATTGGAATGAAAATAATGTATTTAATTAATTTCAGTATTTTATTATGGTATGGAAAAACAGACAAGGAGAATTAACACAAACACAAAGTATATTTGGCTGACATTCGTCTTATGTATGCAGATGAATACAGATTTAATTATGGTCTAAAGAACAGATTGTATGATCCTGTTAAATTTTAAAGCAAAATTGTAGCAAAGAAGTGGAGGTCTTATTTTCAGGTAAATACAGTATGTAGAAAATAAACTGGATAGCATTAAAATTTTAGAAGAAAACGTATACGGATATGTATATCTATAGAGAGTGATAGAAAATACATGCCAGTGTTAAATTTAAAAATAAGCAGAAGTTGATCTTGGATTGAAGTTCTTTTATTGAAAAATTTTCTTAATTTCAAGGTAGTCTCTGATTTTTAAAGAAGTTTCAGAATATGGACATGAAATATTACCAAAAAGATTTTTCTCTGTGGTGTTGCTTTGAAAACACCACCACCAATCTGTTTTCATTTTGTAGAACTGAGTTCTGTGCCTGCGTGGGGTGATGTAGTGTGCTGGAAGGAGATATTGGAGAGTATGTGGAGAGATGTAGCCATTTTCCTTTTTGGTCAATGTTGAATATGATTAATGAATTTCATTTTTATAAAGACATGACTACTAAAGTGGACATCCTCGTCCTTTCAGACAGGAAATACCAAGGCCAGTGTAATAGCCATCTCTTCCCGAAAAGGTTGAGGAAAAACAATTTGTGTAATTTTTTTTATATATGTGATGTTCAGACTGCTGTAAACAGTTCAGATTTCGTATGATATTTCATCCTCCAACCAGATCTTAGAAACTGTCTTTCAAATGACACTTGTGCCAAAATAAATTGCCCTCATGGAATTACGTACTGCTGGTATATATTCTGTGAAATTTGTGTTTTCTGATAATAATCATTCCAAGTTGTTAAATGATTTTCTTAATATTGTTCAAGCTCCATGTGCAAATCAAATTGTCAAACATTTAGTTCAGCATTGTTGAAACTTTTTGTCCACCTGTTTTTGCCATATCACATTGGCTTGCACCCGATCATTCGCAAGTTGCAAAAATAGAATTTCAGGCTATGTTTGATTTAGGCCACATACACCCATCCAATGGCAGCTATGCTTCACCACTGAGTATGGTCTCTAAAAAGGATATGAATGATTGGTTTTAAAGGTTTATTATCGATGAGCCGACGAGAGGTTTAGAACATGTATAATGTATTTATTAACTCCTTCACGCCGAGTAGCACAAACGCGCGCTTATCGCAGAGGCCGGCAGTGTCTTACGCGAGCATCCGTCCAGGGCCGGGGGCTTTTTTGCTATTAAGCCTAAATCCATGAAATTTCCGTAATAATGCTCTATAGAGTATTTAAAACGGCTTACGCTTTATAGATATTTTTATATATACTTTAATTACCTTATTTCTTGCTTAAGTTCATATTTTACACATTTTATTTTCATTACACACCATTTTATGACTTTTAACATTATACATCTGAAAACTAAATATATTACTTAAAATTCTCTTTTTGTATGAAAAATTTGAAAACAGGGATCTACACACAACAGTCCTACGTTACATTCCTTGCACTCGTAATAACTCGTTTGCCGTTTTGGAGGATTTTTCCGGGAATGTGAACAAAGGAAGCATCGTCGTCTCATTTTCTTATCAGTCTCTTCTGAACAAAGTTTTGGAAAATGTCTTTCAGTTAATCTGAGCGGATTTAATGATTCTGCTGATCTTGGTGTGATATTAACATTTGCGCTTTTAGAGGAATACCGATAAATAATTTGATTAACAAAATTAAGCCGATAATTCAGGACAAAATTAAGCCGATAATTCAGGAGAGGAAGATTTTTTTTACTTTTTTTGTTGAAAAGAGTATTGGTGTTAAATACAGCCATATCCATGATATTGAAGAAAAACTTCTTATACCATTTAACAGTTTTTCTGAAAGACGGGTACTGAATAATGACGGAGTGGTAATTCCGAAAAATTTTCTATTGTGGATGACCACGGAGGAGTACTCGCTTCCGACGTACTCGGCATACATATGTCCGAAATGTCCTCATCATCATTAGATTCGCCATACTCTTTATGATCAGAATATATCATAGTATCACTATCACTATCACTACTATCAGAATCTGTTTCAGAGTCAATATCTGAAATATTTTGCATCATTTCTGCTATTTCATGCTCTGTTAAATATTTTCAACGCTTCGACATTGCAACGGTAAAAACAGAAGGAATTTACGTCTAACAAGATCTAATTATTTTCTAAAAACTGAACTGCAAACCAAAATACCCAACGCTTTAGCGAAAATAAAACTTCTCTACTTACAATAAACAACTACCACGTGCGAATTTAAAGAGACGTCATAAAGCACGCCATTTGGAAACATTTATTTCCCCTTTTGTTTATATAATCAAAAGCACGTGTATGTGAATCATGCTTCTCTCATTTCGAGTAGAAGGTCTAATGTACATGCATCTGAAACCATATGGACATACAGTGCCATCTTGTGGGAGAAATTATAGTTTTTAAAACGTTCCAGGACACTGGCACAAATACGTGACAGTCGGGGATAAACGGGAAAACGCTCTGGCACGCCTGCGTGTCAGCCGGGAAGTGAGTGTATTCGTTGCTGGCACGTAGACGTGACAGTCGGTTATGAAGGGGTTAATGGCATTTTGATTACGTTCACAAGCAATGAAGAATATATTGAACATCTATGAGTTCTCTGTAAAAGATTAGATTACAATGGTTTAACAAAATCCTCAAAGTGTACATTTGGAGTTCCTACCTTAAATTTCTTTGGATTCTCTTCATCAAACTAAAAGGACCGAAACTCCTGGTCCAAGGAAGCTGGTAAGGCATTTTAGGAGCTAAAGAAACTCCTGCCAAAGCTACCCTCTTAAGACATCCAAATTTTGGTGCTCAGCTCAAATCTTTGGACTAATGCATCTCACATAGCTATGGGCAGCTCTCTCATGCAAATCCAAGATGGTCAGCGAAAGCCAGTAGCATTCCTTTCTTTGAAATTGAATAAGAGGTGATGAAAATGCTCTACATGTGATTGCGAACTTTTGGCAACATAGAAATTTATCAGAAGATTTCAGCACATGTTAGAAGGTTGAAACTTCGTCATATTTACTGACCAGAAACCACTGACATTCGCTTTCAGACAAAAAGCAGAAAAATGCTGTCCTCAACAATTGAGACACTTAGATTATATATCTGTTTTCTACAGATATTTAATATGTTAAAGATAGTGAAAATATTATGTCAACACACTTTCCCCAATAGTATATTCTATTTCTCACTCATCCATTCAGGATTTCAAAACAGCTTCTGCTGAACTTGCAGATAGTGAAGTAAGCAGTGTTTCTCTTTTGAAGATGTTTATCTTTCTTGTGACTCTGCAAATAGTGTTCGTTATCCTTTCATTCCCTTTTAATTCAGACCTACCATCTTCCAAAGTATTCACAGCTTCTCTCATTCCGATATATCTGCCACTTCAAAATTGATATGCAAACATTACATTTGTCCTAACATGGATACTTTTATCAAGAACTCCATGAAGGCTTTTGAGAAATGTCTGCTCTCAAAGGTAGACAGGCATACGAAATCACCCATAGGAACATTTTTACTTCCTAATGCCAGTTTTTCTCATATTCAGATTGACTTTATTGGTCCACTACTAATTTCTGAAGGCTATTGATATTGCTTAACCATATTCAATAATTTCACATGATGGCCCGAAGTAATTCCCACATCTGATATCTTAGCTGAAACAACTCGTAATGTTTTAATTATTAAATGGATAGCTCATTTTGGATATCCATCCTTTATCACTGCTGTGACCAGGGCCACATCTTTTCAGGAAGTTCATTAACCTGCTGGGTGTTATATTTATATCACTGCCTATAGACCTGAGGCGAATGCAATCGCTGAACAGTTCCATTGCCAGCTGAAAAACAGCATAAAAGCATAAGAAAATCCTCACTTGACAGAATCATTACCTCTTATGCTTTCAAATATTTAATCTTCCATCAAAGACGATATCCAAAGAACTTGTTATGAGCTGGTATATGGTACTGCCTTAAGGTTGCTTTCAGATGTCTTGCACTCAGATCAACTTAACATATGTTAATCGCTTATGATTCATAATGCAGTGTCCGATTCCCATTGCAGAGTCGAGCACTTTTCAGAAACTGTCCATATTCATCCATCTTTGAAATCGTGTTCATCTTTATCTGAGAAGTGACTTTGTCAAGTGACCTTGTCCTGTCATTGATCAACATGACAGAACTTTTTTCATCTCCGTGCACAGTAAGAAGAAATCTCCATTTTTTCCACTGTTAAAACTGTTCTGTATAACACTAAACCTTCCAGTAAGATGGACACATTGAAGAATAGCATGTCAACTATTCCTAAAACTGTCACGAAATCATGACGCTATATCAGATTCCCTCAACATTTGTCTACCACCGTGAAACTTCTATATATTCTGTTTATTCAGTATTTTCATTATGCAGTTTATCATGTGTTTTATTTTTCTTAACTTTACTACAATTAATTACTATTCTATAATTTCAGTTATGTTTGTTGTATCATTCGGTCTCTCTCACTGAGGGGAGACTCTGTTGTGTTGCTGTGGAAACTACATGCAACATTTTCGTTTTGTAGAACTGAGATCTGCATCTGTGGATGATGCAGTATTCTGGAGGGAGGTATTGCAAAGAGATGCAGCAGTTTTGCTTTTCGTCAAACTATGATTAACCCCTTCTTTGTTAGCATCACATGCTACACTCAATTAACTTTTTTATGCCAATGCAGTCAGCGTCGCATGTTATACAAACAGAGAGTAAAATTGCATCATTGAAAGTGAACTCATCACTTCCTACACATCTCGTTATGATCCATTATTACTTTTTGTATTTATGAATATTGCTAAGAGCTGGCATTACTAGTCCTGCTTTCTTCACATTTTTTACATTGAGATTTCCTGCCATGAATGGAAAACATAAACAATTTTCTGTAATTTCGGTTTCTTTGGTTATTTCTGCATGCCAAAATAACTTTTATAATGAATTCAAAGTGTGGGTCCAAAGAAGTGAATTACATAGCCAAGATGTCTTTTTTGACAAAGTAAGCAATAAAATAATCTGCAATAAATGACTTCAGTGTGGTTTATACACTCTGATGCTCGGTAAAGTATGTAAAACTGTTTTCAAGGTAACGTAAAACTTATCCAGAACATTTTTAATGTATTTCTAATAGTTCTTTTTATGTAGTTACTTATCTTGAGCACCTCAAAGCAATAAATTTGATATATATATATAGTGTCAGAGTATTTTTTAAATATAAAATTTTGGTACATTGCTGGGAAAACTGGATATCAGTGGACGAGATATTACATGCGTGACCCCAGTAAATCAAGCAAAAAACACCTTATTGGCAAGTGTTTTGCATTTCCGAATTCAGGATAAAACATATGTTAATTTTCAGAAATTTAAAAAAGTGCTCTTTTTTTTTAATTGGGAATGGGGGGGAATATCTGACCAAAAAGGGATTAATAAGTCTAATTTTTATAGATTTGTCTTCTGCTTCACCACTAAACTTCCACTTTTTGAAGACAAGTTGAACAGGAAAGAATTCTGCATAAATATTGTGAAGAATAGTTTTGTTCCATAATAAAGGAGGACTGAATACATTTACTGCATGAAGAAGAGGGATTGCATTCACAATTTTATTTGATTAGATTCATTTTACCTGCAGGAGATTTGAAATGCGTAGCTTTTTCGTATAAAAAGCCTGAATCTCTGGTTGATTATTATTGAATGAAGATTCATGTTCATTTATTTGATACTTTATTACTGCCATATTTGGTCTGATAACTTACACATTCACCAGTCATATTCAATTGCACCTTTTAAAAGAAATGATGTGCTGCTCATCATTGATTTTTACTTCCTTGTACGAAGTAAAAAGGAAGTATTGCAATCGTGAAAAATTTCGGATATCATATTTCAATGAAAATATCCATTTTCACTGCTATTGAAAGGCAATTTAAATGATGTTCTTGTGTGACATCTGTATGCAAGTACAGAATAAAGGACTTTTTTTCCCCCAAAAAATTATAAAACTGATTTAAAATGGATTCTAAAGAGATTTTTTTCATGCCTTCTGTGCATATGTGTGTGTGTATTAATGTATCTCGCTTAACTCAAAAATGAGTAGCCTCAGAACATAGAAATTTTGTATATATCACTGCTATAAAATGTAGATGTGCACCTTCTATTTCGGTCGCAATCAGCCACACCAAAAATATATAAATATAATTATATATATATATACCCACTTTGTTACTTGACTCAGTGAGCTCAGTTTCTTTATTCTTATATATTTGTAAATTGTGCATTTTTTGCCTTAAAAATGACTGAATTAAGTTGTTCTTATCTTCCGGTTAAGGTTTTTATGCCTTTAGTTAACCTGCATATTATAGCTGTAGAATTATCAATAATTTAAAAGCTGTTTAAGTGCAGCTAAGTCTAATTTGTTTTGCCATAACAGCCTAGAGAAGCTAAGCTTCACAACACTAAGGTAACATCTTTTATTATTGCAAATTATGCGTAATCTATTCTGGAATTATCATTTATTAAATTATCCCATATATTTACTCAGCATAACGTCCACAGCAAATTGAGTCAGTTCCTACACCTTCAGTGCCTTTTTGCCAAGTGAGACCAAAAGTAAACTTTCAGTTTTGTGCACTGAAAAATCTGCCTTCTTGCCCGTTGGCCAAATTGCTTGTTTTTCCATAGAAACTATACTCTTGGTTGTAAGAAAAGTTTTTAATTGTTTTAAATATGTTTTGTTTTATGTTTTTCTATATCTTTAAATTTTTAATATTGGTATTTTGAGTTTATATGTATTTGTGCCTTGTTGCGAATTGAGAACTGAATTAATTGAATAAGAAATATATCTCTAATGAAATTCAAGAAAATAAGTGTTAAATGAAAGGCAGGAAAAAATGCATGTAATTTAGTATTCTATACAATGAAGTTATCAGATTTTTTTATTTTTATTTAGGTAAACTTAGTATATCTTGTTAATGATGCATTGCATTAGCACTATTACATAAAAGATTTTATCCCGAATTTCACTGTTTAAATAATTCAGAGATATTATCTGATCCCTGCATTTTTTAGACTACAGCTATCCATTTATGTTAAAAAAAACATGCAATGCATTTATGTCAGAGAAATTATCTGATTATTATAGTTTGTTGGCAAGACACAACAATCCAGTTAAGTGTCTGAAGATGTAACTTGTGCTACATCAAATTTTTTTAATGAAAGTGTGATTAGTTTAATTTATGATTTTCAGTATGACTGCTTTTACTGGGCTTAATATAGATTATAGGTGATGATTTTCAGTATAGACTTGCTGAGTCCATTAGTTTTTTTGCAAAGAATTGTGAACACATTGTGTATAATTCTAATTATTCTTATTTCATAATTTTATTTATTTTTGTATGTAGAGGACAAAGTTCCAGTTTCGAAACTCTGTAAAATGAGAACCACTGGTTAAAATGACTTGTAAATTTGACATGAATATGTAATGAAGCAATGGAATATTTTGTTTGGCCAAGGAAAAAAATGCACTGTTTGTGCATTATGGATGGAAAACATACAGACTTTGCTTGCCAAAGGGAAGAAAATTAGATGCTAAATCACACACAGAATTAATTAGCATATGTGCACTGCAAATTAATTTCCCATCATTCTGCATCTGATCGGCATGATTATTCATGACTGTCATTAAAGGATTGAATTCTGCTGCTAGAGTCTTTTACCAGGTGACTATGTGTTAACTACTCGTATGAGTTTCTGGAAATTAAAGGGCTTAAGATCTGAGTTCTTTGGATATCAATCATGGCAGGAGGAGGAAAGCAATTTCATTGATTGACCACCAGTGTAAGATTTAGCTGCAGTAGCGTTTCTCAGTCTGTGGTTCTCGCACCACAGATGGTTTTTGAATCCTGCCCTTGGAGTGATACTAGATGTTCAGAAAAAATACAAAAGTCAGATTAACTGTGCATATTATATGATAGGCGAGAATCTCGGAGTTTAGAAATTCAGCAGGGCAATTGTCTGCATATTTTCTTCCAAGAACTAATATTTTATGAAATTTATGATTATGCTACCAGTGTATTTTCCACTGTAATCTTAACCACAAAAGAGGGAATTAACCCTTTCGAGACTATGTGCCCCTTTTTTTAAGGCATTTCCTCGAGACAGATGGGAGTCTAAAGGAATCGCCCCACAAGGCGGGGGTTTTGCATAGATAAGCCTAACTTTAGAGAAAAAAAGTCTCAAAAAAAAAAAAAAAAAAAAAAAAAAAAAGAAAGAAAGAAAGAAAGGGGGGAGGTTAAGTCCTAACATCATAATTTGTGTAATTTATGGTGCAATTTTAGAGTGTTATTTAAGCTATCTTATACATTAAATTTAGCATTTAATTTTTTTTTTTTACCTTGCATGAAGATATGTAAAAAGCATTCCTCACTTTCAAAAATAATTTTCAGAAATGCTATTCAAATTATTCCAAAACTCTTTGATAAAAAGTATGTTTAGAATTGCTAGAAATATTGCTCTCTAACTCTTTAGAAAATGAATCACCACTCTCATCCATGTCATTAATTGCTCATTTTCCATCTGAGTATAATCCTCCTCTGACAAATAATACTTGCTTGCCATAATAAACTTGAGGCATTCTGAAATAAAAGGTGAAGTACAAGAAACACGAATGTTTGTATCATGTGGTGAGTTAAACGCTCTGTTTCATTATGCTCTCCCTCCTTCCCCGCAGCAGCTGACACTAAAGTTAGGCAAGTTAGAATGTGATCAAACTGAAGGTCAGGATTCCAAATCTATGTTCAGTTCGAAAGTAATGGACATAGGATGCCACCTAGTGGTCTTTAAAAATGGTCCAGCTTAAAATGAACATGCATCACCTATTCCTAAGCTCAATCTCTAATGATGCATGTGGTTGGAATGCCAGTTGTGAAAGACAAAGTTGTAGGGAATGCATATATGGGACATCCATCTGGAAAGGGTTAAAGCATTGTGATTGTGGTGCTTTTTGTCAGGATGCATTCAAATATAGTACAGGTATGTAAAAATTGACAGGTTCATCCATCTTATTAATTGTGAGTACTAACATTTAATTAATTTTTAGTTGACAAAATAAAGCATTCTCAGCAAGGAGGGATTCTCCTGGAAAGGAATTTCATACTGTGAAGGAGGAGGGAATGCAGTTAGCCATTTACTTAGTTGTTTAGTTCTATTTTATGACTATAAAAAGTATTTTTATTCAAGTTTTAGTATTTGTCAACATTTATATTTTTTGTTGTTTAACTCCTTTGAGCATCCTGACAGGTTTGTCATGAGATTAGCTTATAATTTAAGATATTTTGATCCCTTACTTTTTCAATAATGTAAATATCACCTTAATGAATGTTAATTCATGAAAATAGAAACAAAAATATGTAATTTTGCAAATTTAGCAAATAAATATTGTTTAAATATAATGGTTCATTCATGAACAGATACAAAAACTCATGCCATTCAGAGGGTTATTTTATGAAACACCTTAAAAAATAATCAAAATCTGAAAGAAGTATGTTTATTTTTCAAGTTTTAGAAAGGGAGGGAGGAATGAATGATCTTTTAGCAGTGGTGAAGGGAGTATATGGAGCAAAATGCAATAAAAACCACTATCAAAACTCTGTTAGCTTTGAATTATTAAAAACATGTTAACAATTAGTATAAATTTTCTTCCATTAATTTAATTACTTCTCATTAATTTTAAAGGAACTTTAAGTGTATTTTAAAAATATTAATATTCTGGTAGGAATGTATGCTAAAAACATTGCTTTCAAAGAGGACAAAAATAATGTGGTCCACAAAACATCCTAATTTTATAAAAGAGACCCCACTTGTAAAAAAATATTAGAAACAGCTGGGCTATAACATTGCACGAAGAGAACAACAGTGTCGGAAGTTGGAAGTGCACAGGGAGTTGCCTCATCATCAGACATTTTGTATTTTAATCATGTGGAAGAATTTGGTGAAGGGAGAATATAAACATTCTTTGTATACATTCTTTGCATCGGCCATAGATACTTGTTTCATAATTTTCATTCTGTGATGTTTCCTTGAATTCTTTAACTGTGTATTGTTAATTGAATTGTCATTTTCCCATCAGTCATACTCCATGTTTGATGATTAAGTGTCCTCCTTTGCCATCGTTTGCTTCATGGATAAGGTTGAATGTCATGTCATTCTGACTAGTAGTTCTTTGAAATCAGAATTTTAATTATAATTACCTTTAATTTAGTATTTTATTATTTATGTAGATATTTAATTTCTTTCTATAGTTGATGGATTTCCTGGAAAGTGAGTTCTTCGATGAGCAAGTGAAGTCAATTGACAAATTACAGCGACACATCTCAGTTTTAAGTAGCATGGAGCCGTCCCCATTAGCTGAATTCTTATTTGATCAACAACTTCAAGGGCTGAAGACCGAACTCTAAAAGTTTTGTCTATTGTTTGAGAATTTATATCTTATGCGAATTAACTTAATCATATATATTGAAAATCATGTATTGTTATAACTTGGCAGTATTAATTCTTCTAAAAAAATTTTGCTTAGCCCTTTAAAATATCTATAAATATGCATATTGATATGTGAACCAAAGTAAAGTGTGTTTACAGTATTTGAATATATTGTGTATGGTTTTATTAACTTTTATCTGGGATTAAGAAGGCATGTTATTTATCAAGTCTATTTCAGTTTTTAATTGAGGCAGTTGATGTGCAGTAATGTGCAGTATTTTAAAAAATGTATGAAATGCCATGTACTTCTCTTTTCTCATGTGTGTACAGATTACTGTATTATGTTTACCATTTTACTGCTTAGTCTTATCTCTACTTAATATTCTCTCAGGATGTTTAGTATTAAACTGCGTGGAGGCCGAAACCTCATTTTGAAATATATTCATTGGTCACAAATGCTTGCTATATAATTTTATTGTTCAAAAGTCTTTTGGGAACTGTTAGTGTAAAATATATAGAACACTTGTGTTTTTATCTGGAATAGTAAAATATATGCTTTTGCTTTTATGCAAAAATGTCATCTTTATTTTCAAATTTTAAATATTCTGTATTTGATTGTTGCTGTTAAAAAAAAGTTTACACTTTTATTACATGTCTTGCTTTCTGCTGGCAATAAAAAAAAATTGAATGATAAATTTTATTACTTATTTTACATGAAATGATTTTTAGGTATAAAAACGTTTTACACATTTTAAATTAATGCCATGTGCATTATCTAACATATGCTAATTGTATGCATCATTCTTGCATTCATGGTATGAGATACTTTTAAAAATGAATTAGATCCATTTTCACTGAAATGTTTAGAACTTTTTTATGAGTATGAAGTCATTATAATTATTTTTGAAAATTTGGTATGGATTTTCTTCTTATTAATGCAGTTTGTTTTTATTAATTTCCATATATTGTTTTGCAGATTTTAATGCAAATGCAACAAATTTGGTTTTTGAATATTTATAGGGATGCAGCATTCTAGATTAAATTCCCTCGTATTCATGTTAAACTCGGAGAAAACCAACATATTAATTTAGGAAACAAAATGAATTTTACAAGTGGTATTAATAAGTCATTTCTATTTCTCAGTCTGATGGATTTTAGGCTGATGGGTTGAGTGCTTTTCTTTAATAGAAATTTGACTTTAAAAACACAAAAATAAGTGTTACGACTGTCAAGTACATGTTGTGTAAATTTTCTGAAACCTTTTCACTGTGAAAGTAAAGCTTTCAGAAAGCAGGGCATTATAAATAAAAAAATGAATATTAAATATATTTTAAATAATTTCTTAATGGAATTTGTTTCTCAAACAATAAAGAAAATCTTCATTAAAGTATCCATTTTTTTTTATTGAAGAAATTATGCAGTATGTTTGGTGTGGCATTAACTCCACAAGGTGCTGATTCGTAGTCTGAGGTATCTGGTACCAAGCTCTCGCCAACTGGTCCTACAATTACTGCACATTGCAAGAGGGTAGTGTGGCAGCAAGAATGGTTTTCTAGGGGGGGACCACCAATCCTCTATTATATTAATGTCAGGTGAATTTGGAGGCCAAGACATGACTTGAAAGTATTGGAATGTTCCTCCAACCACGCCCTGACGGTTTGACCCTTATGACATGGTGCATTATCCTGTTGGTAAACACCATCCCCCGCTGGAAATAAGTGTTGTCATGAATAGGTGAACTTGGCCTGCATTGATGTTCACGTAGCATAGACAGGATTGTTTTACGGGGATTATGGGTCCTAATGTACTCCATGAAAACATTGCCTATACCATAAGACCCCCGCCACCGACTGACATAACTATGCATCCGAGTGCCAAGGATTCATTTGGAAATTGACGTATTAGCACCCGCCCATCAATGTGATGGATCAGAAAACGTGATTTGTCAGACCAAGATACTTTCTTTCATTCAACTAATGTCTAATTGCAGTGTTTTTTGGCCCACTGCAGATGCAGCTAGCGATGACGTGCCATCGGTGCAGGGACATGCTTCGGCCTCTGGCTGCATAGGCTCATATGCAGCAATGTATGCTGCACAGTGTGTTGAGAAACACTGTTTGGGCTGCCACTGATGTAGCTCTTAGGTCATACCGAAAATTGTGTTGCAATCTCCGCTGTCCCCAGAAATCAATGTGCTGTCGACGACACACTGCTGGTCGTTTCACCATCCGTACCATCCATCTCTCGATATGTCCTCGCAACAACTGCACATGAACAGCCCACTAAACATGCCATTTCTGATATTGATGTTCCCAGTCGCCGAGCCATAACAATTTTACCTTTATTGAAGTCTGATAAATCAGCTTCTTTTCCCATTATGTCACTAATCATGCAGTGTTTAGAAAGAAAATACATAGCCGCTTTATGTACTCAAACGTCAGTCGCTCATGCGCGGTAGTTTTGTTTCTGGGCAAGCCCACTATTATGGATGGAGGGTAGTCGTAATGGCAGTTCAGTGTATTTCTCGCACTGCAAAAAAAAAAAAAAAGCGGTGCTTAGAGCTATCAAATTTTGAATAACATAGTCCTCCACTTGAATATGGGCACCTGTAGGTCCAAACTTTGGATTTATGTTGTTATCCACTTCATATTTTATATAACTTTTAATGATTTTTTTATTAACAAAATTGACAATCAAAGTTAGAAGTGGCAACACTGTATGGAATAGAACATTTTTATCTTCAGCACACGAGACTGTCTGTTGGAAATTCTAAAGAAATTCTCTGATAAAATATTTCGTGATTTTGCTGATGAAATGAATTTTATGAGGCAGAAGTGCCAAGAACATGATATTCAGTAAATAAAGTACACTCAAAATGTTGATAATAATTTTTTTTTTTTTTTTTTTGCGAAACCATTTTAGTAAAAAAACAATGTTGTTATGATGAACTGGGAAGAGACCTAAAAAAAGTATGGCAACAGTTAATGCTGCATTAGGAATTCTAAAGATGTACTGCTATGCTGTTTTTTAAATTTTTGTAAGTTTGAATTGTATATGGCATAAGTGTGCAGAAAGTTATGCTTAATAATAAAGCTAAAAAACACACACAAAAAAAGAGTGGTAGTAGGTGCACACTTGTAGTTTGTGAGGTCATCGAGAGCGTAAAAAAACCTGAATGGCCCTTCGTGGGTAACCATTAAAATCTGAAACATTTTTTTTTTATTTGAGTATAAAAAAAATCTTACTTGTATACCAGATGAATTTCTTGTATGGAGCATTAAATTATATGCATTTTGCATTTCATTTAATCTTATTGCATTGAATTAAATCTACTTCATTCATTGCTAGTGCATAAACCACAATAGAATAAATGCACTCTTTAAACTTCACTATATTTGTTTACTACAACGACACTCTGGCGTTAGCTTCATTTAACAGTGTTATATCTCGTTCATTGTATAGCTCAGAATGCACAAAAATAATGTATATCATCTAAAGAATTATCTAATCATTACATGGTCAATTCAAATATTATAATAAATCTAAAATGATGTGTAAAAGAAACAAGGGAAAAAAAAAAACAGTTTTTCACAGCAATTCAGTATTCTCATTCATTTAATTCAGTTCTCACTTTGGGACAAGGCAAAATGCACAAAAACTCAATATATCTATATTAAAAATTATGAATTAAATCTTAAATACTTATTTCCTCAAATGAAATACCCAATACTAAAAGAAGGTACTATCTTTGTTGTTGCAAAGCTTAGTTTCTCAAGATGGGCAACAAATCCACTATTCCACTAAGTTTCAAATATAAACAAATATGGCTGCTATGGCCAAAATAATTAGGCTTAGCAGCACTTAAACAAATATTGCTGTTGATAATTCTGCTATTATAACATGCAAGCTAACTAAAGGCATAAAAACCTTAACTGGAAGATAAGAACAACATAATTCAATACTTTTCTAAAGCAAAAAATGCACAATTTACAAACATATAAGAGTAAAGAAACAGAGTGGATATATACATATATATATATATATTTTATGAAAACAGATACTTATTTATATATTTTCTTAAAAAAATAAGTTTTGTATGAAACCAGCAATATTTAGAATGAGCTAAATACTGTAAAAATTTTCTCACATTTCCAATTATTAATGAGTTTATGAATATTTCTAAATTCAAACAATCTTCCAGTATATACTTAAACATAATATACAAACTTACAACTTAAATGGTTTGTCTAAACTGATAGCAAAAGTGTGTGATATAACTTGCACTAGAATATTTTGATACAGATCTTGTTTGTCGAGGTGATCAGAGAATAATTATTAACAAAAACTAGCAAGTGTGTCCGTGGAATGGGAAAGGAAATTAGAAAGCCTGTTTCAGAGGATATTCCAAACTGGTTATTTACAATAATTAACAGACCTACCTTTATACAATACTTCGAATAGAACTAAATATATACTTTAAAGTAGTACTTTTTGGTGTGTATGGAGGAGAGGTGACATCATTAAGCCATTTTATATGATATAAAATAGCGAAACTTGCATATGTAACACTGAAACTTGATGAACTAAAAAAATGGAAATGTGCTAACAGTTTCTGTAAAAGTATTTTATAAGAAATAAGTACAAAAGCCAATCAAGTACAAGTAATTTGCAGTGGAAAATAGCTAAACAAATTCAAAACCAAAGATTCAATAAATACGTAAATGCTTCACTCTCCAATACATGACTGCAAGGTAGCAAGTATTGACGAAAAAAGATTTTAAATACACTAACAATTCAATTTTAAGGAAGTTTATATCATTCTGAAAAGCTTTTGCTACAAATATCTAATATCTTTGATAGCTGCTTTTCAATAAAACAATTTCTGGTCATGTCATTGTAGAGACATTAGGAATTTTTGAAGCAAGAGAAATAGGAAAATGAGCAACCCCTTCGCCGGGAATCGTACCACGGACCTCTCGGTTACGCGTCGAGCGTGCTGATCACTACACCGCGAAGCCGGGTGAAGTACCTTATATAGTATTTCCCCTTTTAAAGGGCGACTGGAGTTTGGGGGACCCAATCGCCAGATCTTGGTGGTGGAAAATCATCATCCACCACGTTTTAGTTCGGGCGCCACTGTAGAAACATTAGGAATTTTTTAAGCAAAAGAGATTGAAAAATGAGCAACGCTTCGCCGGGAATTGAACCACGGACCTCTCGGTTACGCTTCGAGCGGGCTGACCACTACACCATGAAGGCGAGAGAAATACCTTATACCATTACAAAGTCAGGTAAAAGACCAATATATCTTTTACAGCTAAATTACTGAAGCAAATTTTCGTAAGAAGAATGAAATTCGATTAAAACCACTATCTTAATCAACACAGTTAGGTTTCAAACAAATAGAAAAATAACTGTACCTTTAAATAGCCAGGTGTTACAGTCACCAGCTGCTTTGGTTTATTTATTATGGCAAAGCACGTTGAGAGCTATCTAGCTAAGGAGAGGAATTCCTTCTCAGAGGACGTTGTACAGGAAGTTAACAGATACTCACTTGACACATGGGAGAAATCATAAATCCGCCCTTGCAGCCATGCCATTTACCTGGACGTGCTGGATTTTTATCACTCGACTGCTTTCCTTCAGTAATCATTAAAACTTTGTGATCAAAATTTGTGGAGGCTTTGCTCAATGATTTACTCAGTATTTACACTATTAGATCTGGGATTCTTCGAAAGTCGCTGAACAGTGGTAGTTTGGTCCGAGGTCGAATCCCACGAACGGGCTGGCTGCTAGGGGTTTTTTCGTGGTTTTCCCCATGTGCAACGTCTAACATACAAACCAATTTCTCTTAGAAAGTCCTCCAAGAAGCTGTGGGGTATTACTTATTTAATTAAGTGTTCAATCCTTGAACCGCACAAACACTAATAAGCGAATAATCGCTGAAGCGAGTGAATAGAGACGTAAGACTTTTATGAAAGATTAACTACCCTTTATTTCTCGCAATAAATATAGTACAATCAACTCCTAACTCGGTGTGTACAGCAAAGCCTCTACTTGGGCTTGAAATTAAATGAATATAAAATTAAGTTTAATTAAAGCTAACTGAAAGATGTGGCTGAAGCTATCAAGATTCTAAGTAGTTGGCCCTAAATGTTAATTAAGTCGGCGAAGCCAAACATGGGCCTAAAGTACGGCCGAGCGTAGCAATAGCTTAGAGAGACGTAGCCAAAAGGCAAACGCGCGCTACTCTCTCCCGAAGTCGGTGAAATATTGACTTAAATACTACTCTTTACTCATTTGCATTAACCGCGTTTCTGAAATTACATTCTGGTAGGAAATTGTAAGCAGAAAGTAGGATACATAGGAAAGATGCATAAATTTAAAATAACTGTTAATAAAATTAGAATAAACCTTACAAAGCCATTCCTGCCTTTAGGCAGATAACCAAAGCTCAAAAGTTTTTGTTTAATCGAATTGCCGGCACTTGCGTTTTTTCAGCATTGGCCACTCCTAGGACCAGAAGTGGTAGCCATTTTATTGTGGAGGCACCTAATAGGCAGGCCACCGTTACCTCCTATGAGGGAACAGACACTTTTACATCCATGCCTTCTCCGGAATTCAAACCCGGGCCTTTCGGTATCGTAGTCGGCTTCCCTAACCGTCTGGGCGGCTAAACTTCAAAAGTTCCAGCTAGTCTCAATTTTATTGTCTTACCATAGGTGATATTATTAAAATCTAATTAATATCATAACTGCTTCTACATTGGTTTGATTTATGTGATTATGGATAAGCCTCGAGGGCTGTCGGCGTAAAGGAAAGGATGCTGTCGTGGAGGAGTTTCTAAGGGAAACTGGCTCGTGTACACGTATGCTAGCCTTATACCCAAATGATTAAAAGCTAGGAGAGCAGCTACAATAATACTTTCTTGAAAGATGTCAGAAATGTCATAAAAAGTAATTCAAAGGCCATAACAAAAAAAAAAGATATTTTGGGCATTCAGATATTATTTACACGATAGGAAAAAACCCAAGAAGCACTTATTTTCTGAATGGGTAAAGCTAAAGTCAAAATACTTATACCAATGAAGTGCTTTACTTATTAAACTGAATTCTCCCTGAGACGTTCACTGTAGCGAAGCCTCTACAGTAAACCGGAGTCTAAAATAATCTAATTGAGGCAGATATGGCCCAATGATCATGAACCAGTTGCAGTTCCCCGAGTAGCTTGCACGTTTTATTCCGGCTGTCGTCACATATGGTGCTACTACGAGCGATGTAGTGAGTCGAATGCTCAGGGTAGGTCTTAGGGACAAAGCCCAAGAAGTAGAAGGGGCTTGACCAACAGTCACGTGTGAGGCAGCAAGGCATCGGGTTGGCTGTCCAAGACGAAGCATCTAAAATAAACTTTTACGTGCGAAACTTTAACAAATTGACATATAATATCATAAAAATATTATGGAAGCATGACATTGAAGATGGTGTAGATGTCTCATCAGTAATGGCATTATGCACGGATAATATACACTGGTTATCATAAATTAAGGAAAAATCACAAAAATCACGATTACTGAAAAAGTTACACGTAGAATTTTATGAAACTTACCCACAACATACAACACATAGTAAGGTTATGAAATAACATAAAAAGAAATTACCAGACAAATTATGGTAGTATAGAAATTAGCACATGTATAGAATGAACAAATCGAAGGTGTCAGTTTGATATAGGAAAAGGACCTTCAATATGGCATATGATCGCCTCTAGAAGCAATACAGCACATATAGCGATGTGTGATACTTTCAATTATGCGGTCTATCAGTTCCACAGGAAGCGAGAGCCATTGCTCTTGCAAAGCAGTTGCAAGCACGGCAAGGGTCTGAGGGGACGGACTGAGAGCAGCAAGACGTCTCCCTAAAGCATTCCAAATGTGCTCGATAGGATTCAAGTCCGGGGATTGAGCTGCCCACTCCATGCGCATAAATGTTTCTGTTGAAGATAAGCATCTACGATGCGAGCCTTGTGTGGTCTTGCGTTGTCGTCCTGTAACAGGAAAGCGTCACCTATTGCCCCGGCATATGGGCGCACATAAGCATCAAGAATGTCATCTCTATAAACCTGAGCATTCACGGTTCCCCTTGGAGAAACATGGAGGTCTGTGCGTCCACCCAAAGAGATGCCACCTCAAACACAGACACTGCCTCTTCCGTATGCATCTCTTTCACGGATGTTTGACGGATGATAACGGATTCCAGGTTCTCTCCATATCAAATAACGCCTACTATCGCTTTCTAGACTAAACCTGGACTCATCCGTAAAGAGAACAGCCCTCCATTGATCAGGCGTCAAGTGGACATGTTGTCGTGCCCACTGTAAACGGTCCCTCCTATGCCGTGAAATACAGACCACCTTTGTGAAGCCTTATACGCACAGTTGACGCTGACACCAACCTTCCGGTGACTGCAGCAAGGGAGGATCTAAGAAGAGTAGCGGTTCTATTCCTGTGTGCACATAATGTCAAACATTGGTCATCGGCGCTCGTCGTAGCAGTTGGTCGTCCTTGGCTGAACCTAATAGATGCCGAATCTGTGGTTTGAAATTGCCTCCAAGGTCTATGAACTACAGAAGGACTCACATTTAGCCATCTGGTCACTTCTGTTTGACTTTGTCCTGCCTCTAGTCTCCCAGTGGCTCTCCATCATAGTTCTGCAGGCAAATGATGCCTGGAGGTCATTGTTATGAATTGGCTATCTCAGATTCTGATGTGACTATCACAGTGAAATACGTGTGTTTGCTCACAAACATGGACTTTAATGCTCCTCGCAGATGACGTATTCCGAGTGCAGCGCCACTAATTTGCCTACTGCAGTTTTACTCAGCTACTGTTACTTCGCAACATATTCAAATTTTACAAGGTTTGGCTTATTTTTGAGGGAATTATCACTATTTTTGTGATTTTTCCTTAATTTCTGATAACCAGTGTAGATATGGTAATATAAAGATGTATGCGTCACGTGATCAGAAAAAAACTCAAAAGTTCAGCAGTTATGCATCTGAAAGCGTCATGATGCTAGTAACAGCAAATAGTTCAATAAAGTACAAAGGTTTTGCATGGGATAAACACAGTATTTAATAATTAAATAATATCGAGCAGTAATAGTTCAAAGTCCTGCATGGGAGAATCGCATTTTGTAGTCTATGAGTCACGGGATTAAAGTGCTCAGCAGACTTCACGCTCGTACAGAGTTAATGCATTGCAGTAACACATAAAATAGTAGTAAAATACTCAGTATACATAAAATTCAGTAGAACACAAATGGAAGGTAAAACTGTTCATGAACACACGCACATAGATATATATATTTAATTGGCTATAAACTCTTTTATTTTTTATTTAATTTGGGACTTCCTCTCGCTGCTTTAGAAAAAGCGTCTAAACTGAGGCATTCAAATTAAACATGCGATCTTAACGCAACGCTTAATGCAGATATCTCTTGCCCAATCAAAGTAATTGTAAACCAAAACTTTTTGACTCCCTCCCTTCTTCCTCGGAAGTACTGCGAAACTCTTCCCTTTTCACTTGCTTTCATTCTGTTAACAGGCTGCCGCGACCATCTAAGTGCTTTTGAAACTGTTCCAGAAACTTGGACCAGCACCTATCCAACCTATCAGATGCCCCTACAGCCTCATGTGACAAAAAAGTCACACTATTTTACACCTTGCATCTTGTCCTCATGCATTTCCTATACTTCCAGTGTTCTTAATATTTCAAGACAACCGGTGCACAGCTTGCTTTCTGCAAGCTACACACGGCAATAGTGGAAAAAGGAAGGAAGGATATATGCGCTGCCATGATCGCTTCTATCGCTGTAGTATCAAAATTGTAAATGTTCTGGATATAGGCACGATTGGAGTGTTAAGTGAATTGCGGCCGCAAATGGGAATTTAATAAATATGGAATTTAATCCGGTCCGACTGCTTCTTCTTCAAAATGGATGGACGCTCGTAAGCATGAACTGTCTATGCTAAATAACATTGGTACGCTTGTACATCTCAGTAGTCTTACTTCAGTGCTTCCAAAATTTTGCTTGCATTACAATTTATCCGGACAGAACTGGATCACATGCTACTAACCTCCAGTGGAAAAATTTATTCCTCAGTTGATTTCTGTAAAATAGTATCTGCAAGTTCACCATTTTAAAAATTAAATATCATCGAGTATTCAAATATGATGTGCCATCATTATATTTTTTGGCGCAGTCGATTTTCGAACCGGAAGGCTTGTCTCCAGTGCATGGAACTTCAATGCAGAGTTTATTCAACTAATCTAAAGGATAAAATAAAGTGTTCATCGCAAGTCGAATTCCGAATCAGGCCAAGGTCACTGTAACATCGGAGTACGCTACGCGAAAATTTCCTTTACCAGTGTATAGGCAGTGTGTTTTTTCAACATGTACGCAAGTTGTTTAAAGGCGCCTTCAAAAGTGCATATCTGATTTGGAAAGTTAAATGTTATCAAAAGTGTGATCGAAATGTGATTAATTTCTTCGGTTCCAAATTAACTGTTTAAAGTTGTTTCCGTCGAGGAAAACAAGTGACGATATGGAAAAAATGTATTTTGATCTTTTATGCTAAAAGAAAAGAAAGTTTTTTTTCTCCAACTGCAGCATTATAAATAACTTGCGCAATAATTGGTTATATTTTGAAATCTGAAAATATAATATTTACTTAGAATAATGATTTTAATTCAATGGATTTAAAAAAAAGTAGTACTGCTTTATGAAAATATCAAATTAAAATTATAAGTATCCTAAGATTTTATTAAATAAGATTATTGTTTAAAAATTTGGATTTTAAGAATTTTCTAATTATTTTGAGAATGATGCATATGAATAAAATAGGATAATATTAAATATTGTTAAAATTAATATATAAATACCAAAGATTTAATAAATTGGATAATCGTAATAAAATTTATTTGAGAAATTTAATTAAGAATAATATGTATTAAAATTTGTTTGGAATTATGATAAATGAATGTTATCTTTATCAATAATTGTATGTTGAATATAAAGTATTTGAGGTTTAGAAACAGAGACCTGTTTTACTTCTGTTATTTGTTGCTTTTACTCTTCTCATATAATATAAACTTTGAAGGCTCCAACCTCATTTAATTTTTTATATAGGATTTTTATTTTTTTCATATAATGGAATGTGATTATTTTTTTTATTATAATGGAATATATAGTGCAGCTCAAAAAGGCCAGTTTCGTTTAAACAAGGAAGAGGTCTTTATAAGTAACTGCCAAAGCAACCCTAACTACTCATGAAAAACATGAGTGAGTTTTAAGTGGTTTTGCCCAAAGGGAGTGGAGGTTTATATAAAATAAGAAAATTGTAAAATATAATAATAAAAGTAAAAACCATGATTTCAGTAATGCTGTTACAA
Source organism: Stegodyphus mimosarum (assembly GCA_000611955.2). Lineage (NCBI taxonomy): Eukaryota > Metazoa > Arthropoda > Arachnida > Araneae > Eresidae > Stegodyphus > Stegodyphus mimosarum. The sequence continues at coordinate 299,859 of KK117343.1, forward strand.
ATGAAAAAATACTACTTATAAATGTGAAAATTAGTATGATGTAAAATTTTAAGATTTATGATTATTCGTAATAATTCGTAGGTATATAAAAATTTTATAATTGCGATATTGTGCGCAAATATTTTTGGAAATCCTTTCCTGAAGTATCAAAATTGTGATGGGAATGTTCCAGAAACAGGGAACTTTTTACAGATGGGACTCGAGTCTTAATGAGACTTTAAAAATGTGCTTAAAATTGCTATTAAACTCAAACTTTTACGTTTTATAATTTTTTAAGTGTGCAAAAGCTAATTTTATGTTGTGTATTTTCAGAATTCTCTCTCTCTACTTTTTGTAGCTCTAATGCTTTTTCTCTCAAAAAGGCTTCTTTGTCGCTTTGCCTTTTTCTTTTGAAAGGGAGCAATGTGTAAAGCAAACTTCTAAATTTAATCGATCGGCTATAACTTTTTTTATTTTTTAATGTGGAACTTCCTCTCTTTGCCTTAGAAATATCGCTTGAGTCGAAACTGAGTCTCAAATTAATCATTCGATGTTACGCACCACTTAATGCAGACCTCTCTTGCCCAATCAAAGTAATTGTAAACCAAAACTTTTCTGACTCCCTCCCTTCTGCCGCGATCATCTATGTGCTGCCATGATCGCTTCTAAAGTATCAAAATTGTAAATGTTCTGGATATAAACATGATTAGAGTGCCAAGTGAAGTGCGGCCAGAAATTTAAATAAATATGGAATTTAATCCTGCTCCACTGCTGCTGCTTCAAAGTGGATGAACGCTCTAAGCATCAAGTATCTACGCGAAACAACATTGCTACGCATGTTCATCTGAGTAGTCTTACTTCAGTGCTTCCAAAATCAATCGAATCGAACCCTAATATTCCGCGAATATCGCGCAGAGCGCGACGTGTCTGGAGCAATGACACTTATTGCCATAAAGGCACGTAACATGAATGCAGTCATGATAAGTAGGGCTTGGAAGGGGGTACTAGTGCGCGAATGTTTCCAAAATTGTGCTTTCAGTACAATTTATCAGAACAGGATTGGATCACATGCTATTAACCTGCAATGGAAAAATTTATTCCTCAGTTGATTTCTGTAAAATAGGATCTGCAAGTTCACCGTTTTAAAAATCAGATACCATCAAGTATTCAAATATGATGTGCTATATATATATTATATATGCTATATATATGATATATATATATATTTCATAAATAAATTTTACTTCAATTCTGCAGCTAAAGCGCAGGACAGGTTTAACCCTTTGCGGCACGGTGTGCCCGGTCTGGGCACACCTAAAAATTTCCTTCTGTACGCACAGAAAAATTGAATGGAAAGGATTTATATGTTACTCTCAACTTTTTTTATTTATACTAGATGGCAGCGCAACACAAATTAGTCCATATGTTTTAGACATGTTTAGTTTTTAAAAACCCTCATTTTTCAAAGATATCGTCTAGAATTTTTTTAGGATGTAAAAAGAATTGTTTGAAAAGAAATTTCTATGTTATTTTCTTGGCTGTATGCTAATCTCCTTATTCTATATTAGTCTTAAATTTCTACCGTGATATCTTGCCTAAAATCGAACGGCAAACATCAGGTGTGCCCTGAGTGGGATCACCGAGAGACTAGGACAAGACTAATAACTGTATCCTTGTTTCTTTACATCTCACCGGTCAGCTCATTCATCCCAAGTCGGGATAATGGAAAGGTGGGTCAAAATCTGTGTTTCATTTCCTTTTTTTTTCTTTGTTCTGTTCTCTTTTTGGGGGGGGAGGAAGTGGAGGTTTGATTATCACCAAAGAAATTGTTGAGGTGATTTTCTCTGAGGGTCAAGGGTAATTTAATCAGTTAAGCTGTTTGGATTTTCACTGGAGCAGTTCTCTTTTTCGCTTTCGTTCAAAGAAGTTCTGTTAGCGATATGTTTTGATAGTTTTAAGTTGTAGATGTTTATTTAGTTTTATTTTATAGTTTATAATTTCTAATTGTTGATATAATATTAGTTTATTTTTTCGGATTTTTAATTATTCTCCAAATGGATCAGAGAGGGCTGACCATTTCTGAATCACTGAAAATGCGACACGAATTGCCTTCAGATAGTGTATCAGATACGTATCCCTGTACATGTGCAAAACATGCAATGTTAGGTTGTACTTTTTCAAAGGTGGTGTGTCACTTTCTTCGAAAAGTACCGCGACGAAAAAACAAACGTAAATGTAAATATGAAATGTAACTATCATATACCTAAGTTACTTTGTTTTTCTTTTGTACGTGTGTAATCATCATATAATCGAGTAGAGCTTTTTAAGGAGGGTCTAGATGAGCAGGCCTCCCCGTGGCACACCCTGGGTAATACTAACTCTGCTGCGGTATTCAGAATCTCGTTTTTTATAATCGTAAGCAAAATTTCTTCCTCTTTTAGGCAATGCTGGTTTCAGCACTCTTTTCGTTCAGTGTGCTCGCGCGGGCACACCCACAGAATTAGGTAAGTGCTACCTTTACAAAATTTTACCTGTGTACTCCTCTAGGGCTTATTAGACTGCCTACCTTTTTTTTTGTCGAAATTCCAACTTTAAAAGGTAGCGTACTGGAAAGGTTAAACAGTTTGCTTTTTATTCTTGCCTCTTATTAAGTTTCTTTATATATTTATATATTTCATACATATATAAACACTCAAGGAACACTTTTCGGTGCTTCTGTATATACATATCATATATTCCACATTATACATACCTCACTACATCTCGATTGATTAGCGATCAAATTTTGGGGGCCGCTATAATAAGAAAGCGCCCATTTTTCTTTCTGAAAAATTGTAACAGTTTATTTCCTTTTTATTGAACGGCTACTGCAAAATGTTTGTGTCGATAACCAGTAGCATGACCTTTTCTTAATAATTCCAGGTGAAAGCTCAGAATACGCTGCATAAACAAAATCGCCAAGGCGGAGCTAAGTAACATCAATAAGTGGGGAGTGGGGGATTAAGCTTGTGACGTCTCAATGTATTCTCGAATTTACAGTACGTATATTTACTATTTTCTACTGGAAATAACAATAATCTGTGTTTATTAGAATTACATATGTTTATTATTGTAAATTAATATTAAATTCTTCCTTTTTAACTTACATTTCTAACAATTAAGCTTCGGTTTTACTGAAAAGAAGTATAATGAATTGTTTAGAATAATTCAGCTCTAACGTTTATTAAAACGTTAAACTACAAGTCTTGCATACTTGTATTTCAGGTAACTTGAATATTTTCAAATGTGTTTTTAGTATTAATATGAATAAGAAATTCTTTTTTAATTTAAATTTACATCGTAAAATCCTGTAATTCTACCATTTCCCAAAATGAGTTTGTTGCTACACAAAATACCGTATGTACAATGAAATAGACAGTACTCATTATAATATAAAAATATTTGAGAAATGAATATATTAATGTCACAAGAGCAGTAACATTAGTGCTAAAATTACTTAAGTGAGCTTAAATAAGCTTAATTAAAAGCTAAATTTAAGTGAGCCTAGTTTGAGGAGCAGCTCTTATTTAGGTTTTTATTAGCCCCCAAAAATACTCCATACCACTTCTTCTAAGTTTACGAAATTGGAAATCTGATATAACTTTTTGTAAGACGGTATTTGAACTCAAGCAGCATCTTTTGATATTTTTGAGTAATATCTCTTACGGGAAAAGGTTGTAGAGACATTAGGTATTTTTCGAAAGCAGAAGAGATGACAAATGAGCAATGCCCTCTCAGGGACTCGAACCACGGACCTCTCGAATACGCGTCGAGCGTGCTGACCAGTACAGCACGAAGGCGGGAGAAATACCTTATAAGGTGGTACCTTATCTAGTGTGTTTATAGTAATAAAGAAATAAAGAAGTTCAAAGTAAAAATTAGCACAAATAAGCAAGAATTAAAAACGTTATCGGTGACTGCAATTTCATTGGAGCTCAATCCAGTTATATCAAAGAATTTGTTATCCGTGAACTCGGCACAGTGCTTGTTCCAAATATGATATTCACGTAACAGTTAAAATAATATTTTACAGCAAATGAACATCATACATAGCTTTCATTTCACTATTTCTTAGATTCTTGAATAAAACTACTCTGTGTATATTAGTATTCCAGAAAACAACAACTAGCAAATACAGAGGCTGTTCGCACATTTCTTAGACGATTTTGGTAAGCGGTAATAAAAAATCGTTTGCTGCAAAAGAAGTAATTACAGTTGTACTATGTTTTCAAAAGTCAAAATTATCGTCTCTGGCTTGAAAGTTTTGTTTTTATTCAAAATGGCGAATTTAACAAAGCAGTGGTTCGAAGGCTACAATGATGCTCTTTCCGAAGAGAAAGAGGCATACTCCGTTATCCAAAAACGATGTGAGAGTCATGGTTTTGTGATATCTAAAGCGTCGAGAGGTAATATCATCAACAAGAAGGGAAAACAAAACCCCAAATTTGAGCCTCAAGTGGGTCAAAAATTCCAAACAAGTATTCAAGGAAAAAACGGACGTCTTCGACTATTGTAAAGGTACGTTCTTTAGTGTTAAAAGAAAATCCCCCTACTCAAAGGACGGTTGCAAAAATCATTAAAATGCTCGGTGTCCCCTGTAAACAAAATGATAAACGTTGATTTACATCTTAAGAAAGCGAAAAAACGCAATGTGAATCGTCTTCTTCCAAAGCACATCGCTCGACGCAGGACACGCTGCAGAATTCTATATGAGAAACACTTATCCAAAGAAAAATGGAAAACAATTGTCACAATAGATGAAGCATGGCTGTATTTAAATGATTGTAACAAAAAAGGAGCCATTTATTATCATAAAAGGGGCGAAAAAATTTTAAGTACATGGTTCAAAGAATCGAAAGAAAGTTTTTCCAAGGGAATCATGATTGTTGCTGGTTTTTCTTATAATGGCAAGTTAAAAATAAAGAGAGTGCAAAAAAATATCAAGATTAACTCCAAATACTATCAGGAACATATTTTATCGCCAATTTTTCTGAATGAAAAACCATCGCTTTACCCACAGTGCCATTATTCTGTGAGACTCCATCGGGACAAAGCTAGCAGTCATACATCAAAATCTACTGTAAATTTCCTAAAAGAAATGGAACAAAAAACTGGTATCGTAGCCATATCCTTCACTGATATCCCTACTAAAACTCCCGATGTGTCACCTATGGATTTTTGTGCTTTCGAACTTTTAAAAACTGCATTATCCAAACGTTGTCCCAAAACCCTAACAGGACTCTGGAAAGCTATTCGGGAGGAATGGGATAGAATACCTCTTCTGACACTTCAAAAGGCATTATTATCTTGGACATTGCCGTGTCGAAAGATAGTTCAGAATAAGGAATATCAAATAGAACATTTAAAACACAAGAATTTTTATGTAATTTATTTTTGTGAATACAATATACATTGTCTAAAAAATGTGCGAACAGCCTCTGTATCTAATTTCTCACAGTAAGGAGTATAAGGTACGAAAATAAAAACCAAAAATTTATAATAATACGCAGTTTTCAAATAAAAAATATAAATTCAAGTTCAGTTACAACAGCAAAAACTGTATAATTATTTCAATACACAGTGTTTGCTATTGGAATTGCACCCGATAAGTAGTTTCTCCGTTATTATTTTAGTAATGGAAAAATTACTTATCGAAGGTAAGTTTGGGATTTTCGGGACTTTTGACTATCAAAATTTGTCGTATGTCGAAAAATATTATCAACATATCAATAATTCAATTTAAAACCCAAAAATGGTAATTAAAAATGCGATTTACAGTTAGTGCAATAACAGAAATTAAGAATACGGAAAAGATACATTGCACATAATATACGATATAATACTGTTTTCTAGCCATGTACACAACGATGGTTAAAAGCACATCAGAAAATTGCAAAACCTCGGCACTGCGCACAATCTCGGCATTGCGCGCATTTCGCCACGATCATGATATCCTTACAACAGTTTCACCTTCTATATACACTCCAATGTAATGCAGATAAAAGAGGGTTCCTCTATTTAATTAAGAATTTTTAAAATAGGTCGTTTAAATAGTAACAAATAGCAGATAGAAAGACAGAACAAATGACTGAGAGAGAAATATCACACATTGATTCAAATTCTAATAAAAGGTGACATTTCCAGAAATATGACCCAAGGACCAAAATAAAGCTACCATAACAATATCATTACTTAATAATGAAATTAGTAAATTTGATCTGCATTCCATATTTCACTATAGCTACTAACAATAAATAAAACTTACCTTAGTCCTCGGCGTCGGCTGAATAAGACCTCGGCTCGGTTCTGTCTCTGGATCTTCGAAGCGCGAACTTATTTTCCCTTTCAAGTGATAATGCTTGTACACTTCACCTTCGAGGTAACTGAACGCTTTCTAGCAGGCGAAAATCACATATGGTCTAGGGAAAATATTTCCTTCAATTATGTCTAGAAATGACACGGCCGTTGTGACTTTAACCAAGCTGTGATAGTCTTTTTAGTTATTCTTAATTCAGATCGTGTAAAATCATTCCTGTATTTAACCAACTACTATACGTAATTCGCAAAAATCACACATACTCAATTTACTCCTCATACACCACGAATCCTTTTGAATAGAACTTGTAATTCGATCTTTACATTCGCCTCGCGTAACTCTAGACATCTTCTCAAAATCGTTTATATAGTTCCTTCGCTCAACCTCTTTCATAAGTCGTTTCACAAATCGCATATTTATATGACACATATAGGTATATATATACACAGTCCAGTCACATTAATGTGACCACCACGTACTTTCCATGTCAGAGTTAAATAACCAATCACAGAAGGCAGGTGGCAGCACAGTGCAGTTGAGCGTATATAAAGGGTGTGTGAGGGCTTCGGAAAACATTTCAATCGTTGGCGTAATGCAGAAACGAAGCGATTTATCCGACTTCCAAAAGGGCATGATCATTGGCTTTCGGGCCAAGGGTGGAAGCATTTCCGAAACGGCTGAGTTTGTGAACTGTTCGCGTGCCGCCGTGGTAAAAGTGTACCGTGCATGGCAAAATGGGACTGTCCAAAATCAGCGACGTGGCAAATGTGGTGCACCACGGGCCATAGATGACAGAGGCGAACGACGGTTGCGGAGATGCGTTCGGGCAGATAGACGGGCTACCGTTGAGCAACTGACCACCAAAATGAACCAAGGGGCTACCAAAAGTGTCTCCCAAAGTACTATTCAGCGAACATTGCTGCGTCTGGGCCTCCGAAGCAGACGCCTGGTTCGTGCACCTATGCTGACTGCTGTTCATCGACGGCGAAGGCTAGAATTTGCACGCCAGTACAGCAGCTGGACGTCCACTGAGTGGCGACAGGTTGCGTTTTCGGATGAATCGCGTTTTATGCTCCATCGGACAGATGGACGTTGGCGTATAAGGCGTGAAACCTCTGAAAGGAACCACCCTGCAACCATTGCCGGAACGGTCCAAGCTGGAGGCGGGAGCATTATGGTCTGGGGAATGTTTTCCTGGCATTCTCTAGGTTCACTGATCATTGTGGAAGGCACAATGGATCAATACAAGTACGCATCTGTCCTTGCGGACCATGTTCACCCCTACATGCGCATTGTTTTTCCTCAGGATGATGGCATCTTCCAGCAGGACAATGCGAGGTGCCATACAGCTGCCAGTGTACGTGCGTGGTTCGAAGAGCACCAGGATGAGTTTACCGTCCTCCCCTGGCCAGCAAACTCACCTGACTTAAATCCAATCGAGCATCTGTGGGACCATCTCGATCGAGTTGTTCGCGCCATGGATCCTCAACCGCGTAATCTAGCGCAGCTGGCCACGGCATTAGAGTCGGCATGGCTCAACATCCCAGAGAACACCTTCAGGGACCTATGTGACTCTCTTCCTGCACGTCTCGCAGCAGTCCGCTCTGCGAAAGGTGGTTATTCTGGCTTTTGACAGATGGTCACATTAATGTGACTGGACTGTGTATATTAATATTTTCTCCGCTCAATCATGCTTTTGTCGTTCCAGTTATTAAAAAAAAATCCAAATTCATCTTTTCGTCTAACTGCAGAAGCACAGACATTAGTCATATTCATTATCTGTAGCAATCTTGAAAGAAGAGCAAGAAGAAAGCAGATGGGGACTTTGGCGAACGTCGTTTCCTCAAGTCTGTGAGAATATTGATTAAGAATGGAATTTTTTCTTTGTTTTGACCATTACGGTTATAATTTTATAACATTCATTCAGTATTTTCAATCGTTTGGTAAATCTTAATAATGCATTTTTGAGAGCTAATTCGTTACATTAAATGTTAACAATAGCACACAACACAGAATAAAATTGATTTATAATAAAAAATCTGGAGCAGGAACATTATAACCTAATATTTTGAACTCAGTTAAATATAATTTAAATTTTCTTCAAATATATAGCCGTGTTATGTGACCGCAGATCACGAGGCATGAGTTCATCGGGAGACAAAGTGGAATCGACGAATGAAATACTGAGCAGTGGATCACGTGGAAGAATGAATCTGTAGCATAACTAAGGCTCCTCCTATAAAGGCTCTAAGCATAACGCGTTTCTAAAAAAGGCGTATCCAATATTACGTCATAAAAAGGCGAGTCCAAGTTTCAGACAAGTAATCATTGAATTGTTTCAAGCAAACAATTGAATGATTTGCACAGCGTCTTTTAGGATCAAGCCCCGTTTATTACCGCCTTTATTACCGGTATTCAAACTGAATTATAATTAGAAACGGAAAGCGTCACTAACGAATAGATTGGTTTACAGCTTTTATATTTTTGCTATCAAAATGAGCTGCTACTTGAATAACAATGACAATAGAGTCAACATTCGGAAACGGTATAAACATGAATTGACTACTACTTGCCATTCAACTTAAAAAAAAATATAAATATAAATATTAAAAAGAAATCTGAAATGTTTCAAACTTTAAATTACTTTCGAAGGGGCGTTTTTTTCACGTTTTGAGTGTTACCATTATTTATTAAATATCATATTCTTCGCAGTTAAACCACAAAATTCAGTTCAACAGCAATATCGCAAAATAATTTTAAATTAGTGTCTAAACCAACTAAATAAAAACGGTGCTTTACTGAAAACTGCTCGTATATATCTATATAGACCTTATTTGTTTTCTCCTTTTTATAACCCCCCCTTTTTTACCTGCTTTAAAAAATTTTTGTATCAAATGCTACGAAATTATTTTTTTCTCAAACAAACCGCCTATCCTTCGCACCTAAATTTGATTTTTCACCCTGCGGGCAGAAAGACCTAGCGGGTGCACAGTCTGTTTTGTCGAGTTAAAAATACAGTGGGAATGAAAGATTAGTGTATTGATTTGTTTATTTTCTCTATTTGTCTAGAAAGATGAACTTTGCGCCTATATTAGGGAAATCTTTGAATTTTCAAATCATTAAGAATGTATTCAAACAAAGGCAAATATCTGTATTTAAACGCTTTAATATTAATAGCAGAGCACATCATTCGGACGGTTTTTCGGTTATTGGTTCTGAGCCGGACAGGCATTCTGCTGAATTCAAAGTAAAGTTATATATATCTAATAAACCCTATTTTTCCATTAATAATTGCATTGTATTTGCTGTTGTACTAGGAAAAAAAGTTAATTATATTAAAATTTTTTTTTTAAATATATTGTGTTTTGTCTTTTAAGTATTAAACGAGGTTTCTTTCTTTTTTTTTTTTT
>KK117343.1:310554-350616 GCA_000611955.2 Stegodyphus mimosarum
TTTACATCGTGAAAACAAAATGGCGTCCCCCCCCAAAAAAACTGGCAGGTTGCTGTAGCAAGGTCGCTCGCCAAATTTTCGCCAAAAAACCGCCAAGTTACCATAATCCGAAGATTAACCTAAAAGTGTTTTAAATAGTGACTATGTATACCTTTTTAAGTACCTTTTAAAAGTACCTTTTTAAGTGCATGTGTGATTGATTTAAAGATAACATTTGTGCATTATTTATGCACTTACTTAAGTGGCTTTACTTTCTAAGAATTGAAGTAGTGCATTTGATTTACAGATGACATTTGAGCATTATTTTTGCTCTTACATAAATGGCTTTATTTCCTAATTTTATGTAATTTTTAGTTTGGAAATATTTAAGTAAAAAGTCTTATTATTAAGTAATAATGAAAAAAGTGTATTGTCTTTAATTGAAAATTTTTCCTTTTGTATATGAGAAATATTGAAACAATCTGAGGGAGGGGGTTATTATATTTGTCATGTATTATCAATATAACGATTGTCGGAATATGTTCTTATAAAAAGCATGAAACTGAAATCTTAAAAAATAAGTAACTGATCATGTAATGGCTAATACAAATGAGTATTCTTTGTGTAAATAAAGTCTTTTATGTGTATATATAAGTGAGAGGCTCCATTACGAGTAACTTATAAAGGTGGTGCATTATGCGCAAATGTATGAATAAACAGTCAGTGTTAAAAGTTTGAGGGAAGGGGCAGATAGTGTTTGAAATTTAAAAGAATTGGAAACTGAGAGTGTGATATTCAGAGCATTTCTGAAATGATTTCAGTTTTTGTTTTCTGTTCTGGGCTATGAAAAGTAAAGGTTTCAGATATAATTTCTTTGTAAATTCAATATTATATGGTATGTGAAAATGTTCGAAGTGCGTGAACTATCGCAACATCCGAAACGTGACGCCGACGATGTTCCGATGGCAAGCGGTTGATGTATCTTCGTGTTAGACCTAAAAACTCAGCGTGAACTCTATGGAGTTGTGCTCAGAAAATAGTCACCAAAAACAAGAAAATATAACAAAACAACAATAAATACAACAAATACAATAAATACAACAAAACAACAACTTAAAGCCAAATAGAAATTACAAAAATTTAAATACTATAAAATTAAAAACAAATACTAATTAAGAAATTTAAATACTATAAAATTAGAACAAATAAAAGTTTTGAAATAAATACGATTGAAGAAAATGCAGAACTTAACCACTCCACTGGTGAAAATCAGATTGAAATGTAGCAAGCTGCAAAACCGTTAAATTAACGGCAAAAAGTGTTGAAATTCAAACTTACCTCCTACAACTTTTAATATAATTGGATCAAACAAGAATTAGATCATCATGACATCACATCATTCATTGCGCAAGTTACTCCAAAGAGGATCCGATAACGCACACAAACCTAAGGAGAGAACGAGGTTACCATCTTTTAACGGGAGAGAAAGGGTGAAGTTGACAAGGAGAAAATAAGTATCGCCCGAGAAATGGCGCCAAAAATCGCCAAAATAGCGTACCATTCACTGGGATAGAGCCATGAATGTCAAATATTGCTAATCTCTGTGTACACACATGTATACATATATACATTTCTGAATCCGGTTCTGATAACAAGAAAGTACTAAAAGCGTTTGCAATAATAGGATGTTAAAAATGTTCATTTATATACTATTTTAACAAATTAATTTCTATTGTGTTTAACGATATAAATATACACTGGTTATCATAAATTAAGGAAAAATCACAAAAATAATGATAACTCCCTAAAAAATAAGCCAAACCTTGTAAAATTTGAATATGCTGCAAAGTAACAGTAGCTGAGTAAAACTGCGATATGCAAATTAGTGGCGCTGTACTCGGAATACGTCATCTGCGAGGAGCAGAAAAGTCCATGTTTGTGAGCAAGCCCACATATTTCACTGTGATAGTGACATCGGAATCTGAGGTAGCCAATTCTTAACAATGACCTCCAGGCATCATTTGCCCGCAGAACTAAGATGGAGAGCCATTGGCAGACTAGAGGCAGGACAAAGTCAAATAGAAGTGACCAGATGGTTAAATATGAGTTCTTCTATAGTTCATAGACTTTGGAGGCATTTTCAAACTACAGATTAGGCATCTATTACGTTCAGCCAAGGATGGCCAACTGCTAGGACGAGCGCCGATGACCGATATTTGACATTATGTGCACACAGGAATAGAACCGCTACTCCGACTCTTCTTAGATCTTCTCTTGCTGCAGCCACTGGAAGGTTGGTGTCAATATGAGCTGTGCCGTAGAAGGCTTCATGAAGATGGTCTGTATGCGAGGCGAGCAGCCATTTGCGTGCCACTCATGCCCTCCCATAGGAGGGACCATTTGCAATGGGCACGACAACATGTCCACTGGACGCCTGATCAATGGAGGGCTGCTCTGTTTAAGGATGAGTCCAGGTTTAGTCTAGAAAGTGAAAGTAGGTATTATTTGATATGGAAAGAACCTGGAACCCATTATCATCCGTCAGACATCCGTGAAAGAGATGCATATGGAAGAGGCAGTGTCTGTGTTTGGGATGGCATCTTTTTGGGTGGGTGAGCAGACTTTCATGCCTTTCCAAGTGGAACCGTGAATGCTCAGGTTTATAGAGATGACATCCTTGATGCTTTTGTGCGCCCATATGCCGGGCAATAGGGGAGGCTTTCCATTTACAGGACGACAACGCAAGACCACACAGGGCTCTAATCATAGATGATTAGCTTCAACAAGAAACATTTATATGCATAGAGTGGCCAGCTCGATCCCCGTACTTGAATCCTATCGAGCACATTTGGAATGCTTTAGGGAGACGTCTTGCTGCTCTCAGTCCGTCCCCTCAGACCCTTGCCGTGCTTGCAACTGCTTTGCAAGAACAATGGTTCTCACTTCCTATGGAACTGATAGACCGCATAATTGAAAGTATCACACATGGCTGTATGTGCTGTATTGTTTCTAGAGGTGATCATATTCCATATTGAAGGTACTTTTTCCTTTAGCAAACTGACACCTTCGATTTGTTTATTTTATACATGGGCTAATTTCTATGCTACCATAATTGTCTGGTAATTTCTTTTTATGTTATTTGATACCTTACTATGTGTTGTATATTGCGGGTAAGTTTCATAAAATTCTACATGTAACTTTTTCAGTAATCGTGATTTTTTGTGATTTTTCCTTAATTTATTATAACCAGTATATTAATATTGCTAACTGCGTTATCTAAATCGATTTGAATAGCTGATCTTTTGAGATCTTAATGCTTGATTAGTTAATCTTTTTATGGACTGTATTATTTGCTTTCAAACAATAGTGAAATCTGATTAGGTGGCAACAACTCTAATGATACATTAAGTTTCAGGAAAAAATGTAACTTGTAGTAAGAGTAATATATCATATAATATAATAATGATTATAGTGCTGAAAGCTTTTTCCACTACGCAACTATCTGTTTTCACTTAAAAAAGAAAATTTGGGAATACAATCTTTGCACTGTGTGTTCATTAAAGATTAATCAGTTATTCATGACACAACATAAATTATAAATAGGCTACCAGATATGGCAACTGGTACCCCTTTAATAGAAGAGTACAAGTTCCTTTTATTTACATTTACATGGGATTCCATTTATGAAGTATAGTTTTAAAGTTGTTAAAAGTTATGTTATCACTTAATTTTTTCCCTGTATTTCACAACAACTTGACTCTTTTTTTTGTTGTTATTATTATACATTATTTGTTTCTGCATTTTTAATTTTATTTGTCAGAGTTAGTAACAACAGTGTCATTTGATAACAAACATTAGATCTTTCATATTTGATACTAATTGATGTAACCTAATCTTTGATCTAATGTTTAAAACATCTAGATTTACAAGTTCTTGTGCATGGAAATGTAATTCACATTTTTAAAATTATTAAAAGATCATTTGTAGTTTCTATATTTTGTTCTGTAATTCATGCATGTACGTTCATCACTAACTATAAAGAAAATTTTTAATTAGTGTTTTTTATTTGCTTTCAAGCAATAGCTTGAGTTTTATTCTTGTAAATGGCAGACAATCAAAAATATCTATTGGTATAATGTTAATACTTTTTTTTATAATGATTTGATAATGATTTAAACAATGCAAAACATTTTTATTTTTTAGGATAATGAATGAGTAAGTAACTTATGCTGAAAACTTATTGTTATTTTAATTTCTTAGGACAATTATTCAAAAATGCAAGCCTTAGTGAATGATTTAAAGGAAGTTGTATGCAAGATTTCTCGAGGTAGTTGTATAAGCTGAATGAAATTTTATCAAAGATTATTTTTAATTTTTATTTGATTTATCATACCAGGAAATTTCTTCCAGAATTTATTTTATTTGCTTTGAATTATATTTTTATTTGATTTATCATATTTCAAATTGCCTTGAAGCATTATTTTCCAATGTTTTCCCACTTATGCACCTATTTTAAAATAATTTCTGTAAATTTAAATTTTGTTTTTAAAATAAACTTCTTTTTTGAAGTATTCGTACTTTTGTTCAGTGCTTATTTTAGCATAAAATTATAAAAAGTAGAGAAAGAGTTAGTGAAGTAATATTACAACATTAAAAGTATAAATGATAGATTTAATTTTAAATCATTTGTAACAGAAATGATTATGAATTCACAGTAATTATTGAATATTTAGCACTTAACAAACTTTTAATGTATTAGTAATATTAATTGTGTTATTTGAGAAGGTTATTTTAGTAGTTATATAGAAACATCAGTAGTGAAATCATTGAACAAATGCAGTTTGCACTCAAAACAGTTGAAACAGTTTTGCATTCAAAAGATGCAAATTATATCTGGATTCGTATTAAGCTTGTTGCAGTATTATTTTTTTTTAAATTAAAAAAAAAATTATGAAGGTGTGAAAGGAAAAGCTCTTTCCACTGTTTCAGTACTAGCAATGATTTTATTAACTGGTAACTTTGATTTTATTAATTGGTTTACGTGCAGAAAATATTAAAATATTTTCATTTGAAATCGGAAATTAAAGTCAACTTTGTTGAAAGTTTGGTTAACTGCAGTTTTTCTGTGATAAATAATTTAGCTTTCTGTATGAATTCGTCATTGAAAGAATAAGCAATTCAGCTGTTTTCATTAGCTTACAAAAGGGCTTTCCTTTCTTATTTTGGAATAAGTTAAGATCATTCTGAGGTAAGAATTTCTAGAGTTCCAAAAGTCCAGTTTGTCTTTAGCTCATAAAACTGTGATTAAACTGTTTGTAGTTCTTAGATCATTTAAGAGAAAAATATCATAAATATTCATGAACTTCTGAAAACTAATCAGTGTCATGAAACTTTGAAGCAAAATGGAAAATATGATCTTGAATTCCCTTGTACCAACAGCTACACAATTACTTTATATCCATAAACAGAATTAATGCTTTTTTAACAATTTGGAGTTTTGTAGCTGTGACTTATTAAAATTTAGAACTTATATAGCCACATTAAAAACTTCTTTCAGCTCATTTGGATGAAGTTTGGGTGCAAGATTCAAGAACTTCATGGCGCATGAAGCACTACATGGCTTTTATGACTAAGTCATGTGCACCTGTAAAATAACCAATTATACTGTTGGCTCGAACAGTTCATACATCAGGGTAATTTGGCCAGTTCAATGAAATAACTGTGAATTATGTTAAACAGTAGGTTTTCTTCAATTTAGTATTTCTTAAATATCTTGCAATGACTAGCAAAAGGAATAAACCAGCCATCTGCACTTTCATTGACCTGCATGGAAAGGAGTTTTAAGTACTGCAGTTTCACGATTATCAATTATAGCCAAAATTCTTTGAAATATTGCATTGTATGAAAAAAGAAAGATAGTTTTGATTTTATATAAGGACTTTATACCATATTCATAAAAAATTACTTACTTGATAAAAAGAGAAGTGAAATCTTGTGCTGTGGCGGGTGTTTTATTACTTTTAGGTATATAATAAATAATATGGTTGGAAACTTCAACTGCATTTTTACTTTGTTTAATGATATCAAGTATGAAGTTATATATATTGGTGCATATTTAAATGTTGCATTAGTGAAGAAAATTTTATGCAACATAGCATCAGCACTTATAATATAAGGGCTTAAGATAGTTATCATACAAATGAAAACCTGTGTATAATATATGGTAAAAGCTTGACTATCTTGAAAGCTTGGGAAATGTCAAATTTTGGATAGTCAAAATTTCTGATATTTGAGTATGCAAACAACAAAATTCACATTAGAAAAGCCAAAGCAATGGGAAAAATTCTGCTCTAAAATTATACAATCATCATTTGTTACCAGCTTGAATATCAGAAGCCTGCATAAAAGCCACATATGTCATAGGCTTTGAACATGAAAGTCGGCAGAGGTGTCACCAGTCATTCTGGCAGGTGTTTAAATGAGCAGATCCTTCTTTATTTTGTTAGATAAATATTATAGATATAACACAAAGAAAACTCAAATCACTTATCACAGTTTTTTACTTTACAATGCCATTGTTTCATTTGTTCTAAAAGTTTTTTTTTAAATGCTTGGATCCTGTAATTTTGAAAACATTCCACTTCGTGCAATCTTAAATATTAATGATTTTTTCAAAATGTGTAGAAAAAATGTATATCTGGCATTAAAAAAAATTGACTGACTTTAATTAACTGATTTAAAATTAATAGAACTTACATTAAAACCAAAACAAGCATATGATGTCACAACAACAATGCTTACTCATTACTGGTATTAAATTAAATTAAATTTTAATTAATTAATAATTAAATTAAATTCTATGAAATTTTTCTGAGGGGGGATTTTTCTAAAATTCTAAAATATTCCGTTTACTTGGAATTTTCCAGCGAGTTGAATGCCAGATAGTCGGGCGTTTACTCAGCACTTGATCCACATCAAATTTTGCATTTTTAACAGTTCCTGTTTTCAACCAGTGAAGTACTGACAGTAGTAATTGAATTATGTTAAATGTTCAGTAAAAATATTTTTGGCAAGAATCACAATTAAAATCAATACAGGCCATCAATAACGGACTTAATCGTAAATACTGACTACTAATTTATTTATATGTTTGTGTGTTCTAGAGCATTTCAAGTGAAAGTTAGTGAAAGGTTTGTGATTGTAAAAGTTTATGTTCAATAACCTGACCTTGTTCTGACACGAAGATGGATGAAAAGTGATTCACAAACTATGCATAATAATTGGAAAAAGAATAGTTTGGGAGAACAGTTCATAGCCACACTATCACTAATCATTTTTTGATAATGTGAGAAAGGAAAGCATCACTAAATTAGAAATGGAAATAATCAAGTGCACAGTGGCTTTCAGTTGAGTCACTGGGATTGACAATTGAGAATATATTAGACCTGCATATTGCATAACATTTTGAAGAAGATCCTGAAACTCTTATTTTTGAGGCAAGCATTTGAGAAAAAATTTTAACATGTAATGCTATTTTCAAAATGTGCGTTTCGTCTTATATTTGATTTTGCCGTTTATCTAATTTTCATGGATTTTATATACAGAGCACATATTTTTAATCATTATAAATTATTACCCACATGATTGTAATGCATTATTCAATGATTATGAATGAACCAGTGCCTTAAATGTTTTATGATAGGCTTTTCATTTTTAACTCATTAGTTCTTTAAAGCAGTGGTCTCAAACAGGTAGCTCCCAAAGCAGTTTTATGCAGCCTCGCGAATCCATTTCAGTTATGTATTTTTTGCAAATGGGCTGTTGTAAAGATTTCAAGATTTTAGTTACTTGAAATTCGAGTTTAGATGATGTTCGCTATTGTTAAAAATGAACATGAATAACACATCAGAAAATCCATAAGTAGAGCTTATTAATTTATAGTGTGATATAAATCTTATTCAAAGATTTGGAGATACAGATTTTATTAATTGTTACTTGTATCTGTCAAAAAATTAAGCTCAGTTACGAATTTTTGCACTAAACAAATCAGTTTACTTGTGAGTCCCTTTATATGTAAACAGCTTTTTTACACAGTTGGAAAAAAATTAATAACTAAAGAATCCAGTTAACTGATTAGCATCTACAATGCACAATAATTTCTAGTAATTTCCCTCCGAGACTGCAAACTTTATCAGAATTGAAATGCTATCAATTAACTGATGAGCATCTACAATCCACGATAATTTCTAGTAATTTCCCTCCGAGACTGCAAGCTTTATCAAAATTGAAATGCTATCAAGTGTCAGACTGTTGTCATAAATAAAGAAGTTCTTAATTATTTACAAACAAAAGTATATACCTCCTTTATTTATGCATCTAAGAAAAATTTAATAAATAAAATAGACTAGTTTGCGATTATTTATTCCCAAGTTTTGTCCCACTTGGAAATTTTATCTGGAAGCTTTGAAAGTTTTCAAAATTTCTTTTAGTTTAAATTTAAGTAAGTTACTTAATAATTAATTAAACATGTTAAAATTAGAAATAAATGTATATTTAATATTATATTTAGTTATCAATATTTGATTTACAAAATATAATCAACAAAATGAAGGTATCAAATTTTAGATTTAAGATAGAAAGTAAACATAAATTGAATTTCTCCTTTGTGATATTATTGTTTATGCATGCTTTGATAAATATTTAGAGACCAAAATTTAAAATTTTATTAAAATATTTTATATTGTGTTTTAAAATTTTTTTATCTTGTTAAAAAACATCTGGCCCATCAGCTGTTTACAGATCATGCTTTTGGCACACATACAATTTGAGTTTCAGACCATTGTTTTAAAGTCTACTTGAATTTTATATAATAATTTTAAAATATTTTTACTTTGGTTCTGATTATACAAATGAGAATTATATTTATTATCAAGCTCTCATTATTACTAACATAAATGAGTCTTTCTTGAAAGGCGTTGCTGTACTTTTTTATGTAATTTACAAGATTTTATGAAGGTGTCTCCATTTTTTTATGTAATTTGCAATTTATTAATCCCATTATTAAGAAGGAGTGTTTGTATTCATACATGTTTGGCTTAAAGATCTACAAGATGCCAGATTTCGATAATCACCATCTTAATATAAAAATCAAAGTTCTTTTGATTTTCATATTAAGATGTTACTGGTGTCATATGAAAGATTTTTAATCTTTCTTATGACACCAGTAAAATCAAAAGAAAATCTTTTAATATGACACCAGTAAAATCAAAAGATACATATTCTAGTGTCATAATTTAAAGATTATTTCACAAATCTGAAATAGGTCAAAAGTTTCCTCTTCTGTCTGTCTTCTAAACTGATATAGGTAGAAGCTAAGTCAGGACATCTGCAGTACCATAGATGATTTAGGCATTGCTATACCTAGCTAAATGGTAAGCTTCTGCTTAGTTTAGAATTCCGAGGGAGAAGTGGTGGCAGTTTGAGGATTTCTGATTCCCCTTTCCTTGCTGCCAACCTCTGGATAAGATTAAACATACATGATTTGTCCAGGATTTGATTCCAGGCCCTTTGATATGATAGTCAGAATCTCTAACCACTGTCTTATTTGGAAGACCCTATCTTCTAAATAGTATATTGCTGATGAAGAAATGTATTTCATTGGCTCATTAACTTAAGTTGGATAATACAGTGGAATCTCAGATCATGCTTTTTCTCAGAATACAAATCCCATTGAACACAGCTGTCTTTGTAATATGTCCATACCCACAGGCATATGTTTTATAAGATTTTTGTCTTTCAAATTCTAATTGAAATTGCTTAAATGATGTAATTATATAAAAATAATAAACAAATTGTTTGCAGTTTGATAGTTTTATTTTTAATAACACATCTAATTCATAATTTGTAATAGATTTAATTTTTAATACATATCAAATTAGTAACTTTTGAACAATTACTGAAGTTATTGAAGGATTATTAATCGCAAATTTATATTCTTCAGTGTAGAATCTTTTTATTTTCAATATACATACTAAATCATTGTAAAAAAATCTATAAAATTTATCAGACTTGGAATAAAAAATTCCCTAAAATGCCGTCTCCCTAAAATACATTTTGAAAGTATTTGGTGAAAGTGGAAATTTTATTTTGCTTAGATTACTAGTTTATTCTTCCTTTAAAATTATTTTGCAGTCACTTTTTGTTTGTTTGTAAATTTAGGTGGGGGTGAGAAAGCCATTTACCGCCACACATCCAAAGGCAAGATGCTGGTTAGAGAAAGGATAGCAAATCTCATTGATACTGGGTAATGAATTTTATTGAAAAATCAAAAAGCTGCCCCTTTTTTATTGCTTAGTACAGCAATAATTATACTTCTTATGATCAAGTTTTGTGTTTTTTTCTATGTAAATTGTTTGTCCTCAGATGAAATTGCCTTGTACAGAAACAATATAGTGTAAGTATGCGATATTGTTGCATTCTGCTGGTTCGTGGATTTGGCGTGATTGACGATAACATTTGATGAAGAATCAAAACACAGTTTATTTGCCAGTATCACAAAGGACAGTTCCAAAGACACGTTTACAATCGTTGAAAAGCTATGATAAAAACACTGAAATAGTCAGCAGCACAGCTTTCAGGGTATAATGGTGAAGACACCTTCACAGCAAAGCACTAAAGTACATCTCCTAACTTGGTCGATCACTCTCAATCTAATCTCTGAGTTCAAGACACTGCTACTACACTACTCAAGATACTACTTTCTTTCAGGACAAGCAGGGTATATATAGCTTTAACCTACTTTCAAGAATATTCCCGAGGAAACTGCAAAGAATGTGTTCTAGAATGCTCTTGCTCCATCTATGGCATATTGCCAATACTGTCACCAAATGGATGAGTTTGCAGCAAATCTGGCAACCCTTCATTTCCCTACCATATTCTAGCAGCCCTGATCTCATCGTAACTGGGCATTTTATAACATTGCCCCCTCCCAAGGGCTGCATGTCCTGGGCAGTATAATCCTTAGTCAGAAACCAAATTCAGTACAAACAAACAGAACAAAACAAAAAAAAAAAAAAAGTCTGAAAGCTTTTAGATTTTATATTAAGACCAAAAGAGCTTTTTTGTAACTTTTTTTTTTGCTACTTTTATTTATTAAATATGCTTTTCACACTTAAACCATAAAATTCAATTCAACAGCAATATCACAAAATATTTAAAAAGAGTGTAACTTTAGAACTGAGACACAGTCTAACATGCTGGAAAGAAAAACGTCCCCCCTGTACAGTGTTGCCATTGCTTGCTTTGAAATCGTTGAGTTTGTTAATCAAAAATTCATTAAAGTTTTACAAACTCTGAAATAGATAATAAAAGAAATTCCAAATTTGGGTTTCCAAGTGCCTGTATTCGAGTGTAGGACTGCATTATTCAAAATTTGATGTCTCTAGGTACCACTGTTTTTTTCAAAATACAAAGAACATACATACATTCATGCAGATTCTTCATTATTTAATTTCTTTAAATATAATGCAGGACCCTAATATTTGGTGGCAACAATACCGTTTTATAGTGGATGACACAAAATGCCAAAATGAAATTAATAGCCCTTCTGCAAAAATCACCTCTTTGGGCTAAAACAAACAAAGTAAACAAAAATAAAAGAAACAAATATTTACACTATTTACAAGTAACTACATACAAGTTATGCACATAAATTAACCACATAACAATTTTGAATTATGTAAATTAAACTTCAGAATCAATTTGAGTTTCAGGCTTTGCATCAAGTTACTGGTTAATTACTTTTTCACTGCAAATCTCAGATGTAGTTCTGTTTTGAATATCAAAGTCTGAAGATTCAGTCCTTTCAGATTTTTCCTCCACAAGAAGATCTGGAGCAGTTTGCTCCATTCTGTAGTTTATTTGCATCATGTCTACAGTTCGCCTCATTATTTTTAAAGTTAGTACATGCTTATTTTCTTTTATTTTCTGAAAACCAGTTCCTTGTTTGCAATAGAGTTATGAATACAATCTGATTTTTTATGAACAGAAGTATCCTGGTTTAGAATCAAGTTTGTGTCTGTACAATTTCTATTATGAGACACACACGTAATTTGTGAAGTGGGTGTATTTTCTTGTGGATTATCACTTTCTTCAATTTTCACTTCAAGCATGGGAATCAAAATCTTCTTTTCCGTCTTTTATTTTCTTCATCTCTTTGTTCTTTTTCTATAACCTTGTTACATGTTTCATTCTTCATTTCTTGATCTTTCTCAAACACTTCACCACCTACTTCCTTCATCCTTTGATTCTTCAGATGCCACTAATGTCATTTCCACATCTTCTATTTTGGTTGCAATTTCCTCTCTAAGCTCCATGATGTTGCTTCTAATCTTGTTTTGCTCCACTAACAGCTGCAAACAAGTCCATCAAAGCCTTCATTTCCTCCGCAGTAGCTTTCTCCTTCAATTTCTTTGCCAGTATCACACAGGACAGTTCCAAAGACACGTTTACAGACGTCGAAAAACTATGATAAAAATGCTGAATAATCAGCAGCACAGTCTTCAGGCTATGACAATGAAGGCAGCTTCATGGCAAAGCACTAAAGTACAGCTCTTGACCTTGGTCGATTGCTCTCGAGCTAATCTCTGAACTCAAAGCACTACTACTACACTACTCAAGATACTACTTTCTTCCCGGACAGGCAGGGTATCTATAGCTTTAACCTACCTTTGAGGATATTGCAGAGAAAACCACTGAGAACGCGCTCTAGAATGTTCTCCCTCTGTCTATGGCATGTCGCCAAATGGACAATTTTGTGGCAAACCTGCCTTTCCCTGTCATTTTCTGGCAACCCTGACACTGCTTTGAGGGAGGAAAAGCTTTCTTACCACAGCTGGGGTTTTAGAAACATTTGTAATGGAAGTTAATGAATTATGCCTGTCTACAATGACTGTCTGCCTGAAGAACTGATGAACCTGTAACATATGTCTCAATCTTACATACCACATTTAAGATGAGCCACCATTCTATTTAACCCAAAAGCGTGTATTATTTTGTGTAAGTTTTGTTAACCTGAAGTGTAAACAGAGTTTATTTTCAGTTTCAAACTTACTAAGACTTAGCTACGTAAAGATCATTAATTGATATTAACAGTAACAAATGCAGTATGATCCAAAATTGTTTTCAGTTCAGATCAAAATTAAGGTAATTATTATAATATTATTTCAAGCACTGTTATAGACTGCATGTTATTTTGTATATTATAAATATAATTTTTCTGCTTTTATAATTGCAGTTTTATTGTTTATTATGTTATATAAAACTGTTTTGGTACTTTCCGACTAATTTGACTAATTTTTTCATGAAATGCAACAGCTATTGGCAAGTACGCCAAGAATTCCATAAAAGAGCAATGAATCAGTAAAATTGAAAAAGCTAGAAATATCCCTAACTAAATTTGACCCTTTTCAAGAAATTCTTCTGCAGTTTTTTCCTTTTTCTTTTTTTCATTGTTGTTCTCTCAGATGGGGCCATTATCATTTGTTATTGGGAAAAAAATTAAGGCAAAAACTAACACTAATCAGAAAGATGAGTATTGGATTTGGAAGATGGAAATCCGTATGCATGGTGGCTATGCCCATAAATAGGTTGCCACATAACTATTTTGGTCACATAGTTATGTGGTTTTGGTCACATAGTTTGTGAATACTTTGGGGAGGGTAAGTGGATAATCAGAAAGAGAAACTTTTTTTTTTAACCTGTTTTATCGTGATTAATATTTTATATATCTCTGAGGTGTACCAATATTTTACGTTTGTTGTAATTTGTAATTATTTGATATTTCAATATATACTACTTCATATGATTTGAGCATGTTCTTAACAAATGAATGTATATAAAGAATTATTATTCTTTCCATATCAAACTTAAAGATTTGCCATTACTACCTTAAAGGATAAGGTGTCTTTTTAAGTGAAATTACCTTTCATTTACATTATGTATGGGGAAAATCACAAAAATCCCATGGAGTCAATCTTTTCATTCCTTTGAAACTGAACCTTGGATGAGCATTTAATTTTCTGAGCTTTAGCCACTAGCCTTCTCTATATCTTGTTTCAGTCAAATGATCTTAATCATCTTATTCCGTAGAACTTTCTTTTGTAGGACATACCTATCATTTTGTCTGGTTGTGTGGTTTACTAAAAATCATCATTCCAGATTAAATGCCACTTACATTTGAATTCCTACCAGTATAGCTTTTATGTAAACTTTTCATATATAAAACTATTTTAGTGAATTTGATTTCTAAAATTTGTGACAAATAATTCTTTCTACTTGGGTATAGAAGATTTAATGTAAATCTTGTTAATTTTTTTGATGTCATATTTAAATATATATATTATATATCTTTCCCTCAAGAGAATTTTGAAAAATATTCATAATTTTTTTTTATCACTCTTGAATTATGTCAAGTTTACTTTTAATCTCACATTTGCGTTTGGAAAATGATGGCATAAATTTTATTGATCGTTTGAGAAAATAACTGCTTATATATATTTTATTTAAATTTACATTTGGTAGATTTCATTATTACAAAAAATAAAATTGTGAATTTCTTATTATTAACATTCTCTGCGATTTTTGGAACAATAGTTTTGTTAAACCAAAATGTGAGAAATAGCTTTCTGTTTATCATAGAATTAGTGCAGTTTAAATGATGATAAATTGTAAAAGTTCTGTAAACAGACTGGATTAAAGTTTTTAGTTATCCATTTTTAAGTGATGTATGTATAAATAGTATTTTATAGTAATTTAATGAGCAAAGAATGACAATCTACTTCTATTTTGAAGCATTTTTCTTATTAGCAAGAATATGGACATAATTTGTAGTTTTTAGAAGTTTTTATCATATTTTCTGATCTTTATTTTTCAGATCTCCTTTTTTGGAAATAGGACAGTTAGCTGCGTATAATCTTTATGGTTCTGAAGAAGTTCCAGCTGCTGGTATTGTGACTGGTGTTGGAATTATACGTGGGTAATGAATTTATGTGTATTTTTTTTTAACCTTCTGAGAGCATTGCAGTTTGTAATATGAATTAATTTAATTCTTTGATTAAAACAATTTTAAAGCCAAATTATATTAAAAAATAAGATATATTCTATATACAATTACTTTTCTGGTCTTAAAATGAGTGAAGTTTTAGTACACATTTGTGTGTGCAATAATTTTCATACTAGAAAAATTTAGAGATGGGCATGAAAAATCTGCATTTTTAAACTAAAGGTACTCATATTATCCCATCGAGTGTAAAACTGTCACCAAGTAGCATGATTTAGCACCAGGTATGAATAAGTCTGACATTACAATACATTTGAAGGAACAGTTTGAGGTCGCATATGTGACTGCACTGCAGTTCATTTATAGTTGGTCAATAGAATTAACATTGGTTATATCAGAAATCATCGACTGAACAGTAATAGATTAGAATGATTATCCTATTGCACTCATAGTATTTTAATTAGAGCTTTCATCAAATTATGATGAAAAAATGAAGGGCCAACAGATAGTAGAAATTGAAAACCTTTTTTATGTGCCTCAACAAAGCAGGTTAAATACTTCCACATCAGTGGCTATTTTGTGGATTTTACAAAGAGGATTTATTTTATTCTAAGAGTTGCAGACAAGTGTGGTTCAGAATTCAACAGAAGAAGAACGATAAGTGCAACTTTGGCAGGACCTTTATCAACTTGGTGGGATAATGCATAATATCAAAATAAATTTCTGCAGATCTTTTTATGTATTGTATTTACTCAGCATCCCCTCCCTTTTTCTACTATTTTACAGGCTGAAAATTAGTAAAGGAAAATAAGTGGTATATACTATTTCTGAAGAGATAGCTTAAATGATGAGCATAGCACATTAAAAAGCATACTAATATTATGTATTTCAAATGGTTTATCAGTTTCATTCTTTTTATGTATAGAATATACTTTTCTCTTTGGGTTTTTATGTATTAATACACTACCTTGGTAAAATTTAACGATGTTTTACTGATGAAGAGGTAACAATTACTTATTGGGTGGTTTCCGTCGGTTTTTTAGAAATTCCCAAAGTATCGATATTGATCATAAATCGGTAAGCATTATCAACACGTGTAAAGAAAACATTCTGTGGCAATTTAGATTACAAATTTGAATTAGTAAATAAGGATTATGTCATATATAAAAAATAAAGTTTTTGCATTCTTCTTAAAATTTGTTTAAAAATTTTTTTGCGCCATTCTTCTCCCAAAGTATACAGCAATATGTTTTTTGTACAAATATATTTATGGGTGCCCCTTAGTGAAAACTGGCGATTTTTGGCGGTACTTGGACACCAAGTTTGTACAACTCTTTGACTTGTTTATTTTGGCTTTGTGTAGCGGCGAATTTTGCGCTACACAAAGCCAAAATAACAAGTCAAAGAATTGCACAAACTTGGTATCCATGTACACATTGACCTATTTTCACTTAAAAAAAAAATCGGAGAATTGCACAAACTTGGCATTGTGGACTTCCTTGACTTTGTCTGTATACACATCAAGTCAAATAAAATTCCTTAACAGCATCCAAAAACTTCCTGAAATTATCTGAATTAGAATCTGTATGCCGGTGCCACCACATAAATTAACGCAACCACCTTAGCAGGTGGTTGAGTAAAAAATATCTTCCATAGTGCATGTATCCTCTGACGTTTGGCCATACGCATTTCCTTCCTAGAAGCAGGGCACTTACAATGGCTACTAAATAAACCTTCATTTACACACCAGTCAATTAATGGTTTTTTTATTTTCATTCCAAATCGTTCAGAAACTTCACATTAATCTTGCCACATTCAGCCATTTTACCATGTAAACCATAAAATAAGCAATGTACTTCCTAACCGACATCCAACACAAACAAGCCCTTGCAAATCTTTTCCCATCAATCAAATTCAACACAGCCAGTTACATCATAATAGGGTTTCCATAACATTCAACTACTCAGGTTATCATAAATGAAACAACTTAGTGATAAATGAAGCAAAGCTCTGTGATAAATGAAGCAACAACATAGCAATAATACAAGGGGCACCCTTAAATATACTATAACCCTGTTTTTCCTTAAAAAACATCGGAGAATTTTGAACACTTGGCTCCATACAATCCTTGGTAATAGCGGTTATCGAGGAAATGCATTTCCTCCTTGTTCCCTTAAGAAATTTTCTTCAAAATTCTGTATTCTTGCTGAAATTTTACTGCAGTTTCTTCCATTGCTGGTAAATTCCCCAAACTCTTATTTTAATACTACGTTTAAGGCAAAAAATGCCACAGTTTGTTTATAAAAGCCATTGGAACTTAAAATACAACAAAAAAGAATGCATATAAAAATGGTTGCTTTGCTTGACTGAAAGATCGTTATGAGAATGGTTGCCACAAGAATGATTATGGGAATGGTTACCAGAGTTTGGCACATTCTGAAAGCTTAGTGACTTCTGCTAAGGTGGTTGTGTTAATATGCAAGTACATCTGTTTGTACATACATTTTACATTACTGTGCTAAATCAGAAGTTTCTAAATCATATGCTGAAAAAACTAGGGGAAGTTATGCAAGAGGGAGAAATATGCAAATAAATATGGTAATTGGAATTTTATACAGGTAGTATATAATTTGTTTGTTTTGTTGTATTTTTTTTTTCTATTTTGTAACTTTGTCTCTTTGTTTTTATTTATTTATGCTTTATTTTATTGTAATTTTATGTTTAATAATTATATATTACATAATTTTTAATTCATAGGCACTTCATAATATTTTTATTTATTTAATCATGATATTTTGTAGCTCTTTGTGAACATACATTAAAACTGCATAAATAAATCAAATAGAACAGAACTCTGAACTGTTGAACTCTCTGGTCCTAGTAACAGATTTTGTGATCAAGTTGGTGACAGGCGGCTATTTCTTACCAATTTGATAATATTTTGGAAACTTCCGGAAAGTATGAGAATGTTCTGGCAGTCCATTTTCTTTCCTTCAGGCAAGAAAATAGATTATGCCAGTGTTAGATGTTTGAGTAGCCTTTAGACTAAAGTATTATGAAATTTATGTACTCAGTAATTTTAATCATTGCTGATTTTGGCTTTATAATTCATGGCTTATAATTAGGCTTTATAATTCATGTGTTGAACAGAATAAACAGTGTCTTCTGGTTTTACTTATAATTTTTACCTGTAGAAATCGTTATGTTTAAGACTCGCAAGAAAGATTCAAAGTTTTTTCTTCATCTGGCTTGTGTATTGAGATCTGTGTAAACCACAGAAATGCAAAAACTGGTATTAGAATGATATCTTTTTTGAATGCCTATCACCAAATAACTGGAAAGAATGTGCAAAAGTAATGGTAATAGATATGGTTAATGTTAACTGAGAATTAAGTTATTGTGAATTATACTAAGATGAAGGAACAGAATCATGAATGTCAAAATAACAACTTCTTTGTTATTTTGAAGAAAGGTCAATGAATTAAAGGTAAATGTCAGAGATGCAGTGCAAAGAAGATATTGGCTATCTAAAAAAGGTAAGGGGGGGGAGTTGAAGGCTGTGGAACATAAAATGAAGGTTATTGCTTAGAATGCAGTTTCCTTTTATTTACTTTGTAATGATATTTGATTTGTTAAGACTAATCTTCGTAATTTTTTTGTATAATTTTTGCCTTTATGTGTTGTGTTTGAGTCTTTTTTTTTTTTTTTTTTATAATGTGATAAGCATATGATTGAGTTTTCTTGTGTCATGGTATTATGTTTAAAAGAATTACTGTCTGATTTCAGTGTGAAATGTATGGTGATTGCCAATGATGCAACTGTAAAAGGAGGAACTTACTATCCTGTAACTGTTAAAAAACATTTAAGGGCCCAAGAAATTGCTCAAGAAAATAAACTTCCTTGTATTTATTTGGGTAAGAAAGATGTGTCGATATAATTTTTTAAAAATAAATTTTGATTTAATAAGGTGCTGCATTTTTCAATAACTATTTCTGCATAATTTTATCATTGGCAGTCATCTCTGTTTCTCTTCAAAATCAGACAATGTTTAAATCTGGTAATCTACATAAAAAAAATCATTTTAATGGTAAAAGTTTTACTACTTTAAAAGTAAATTTGAAATTACATGCTATCTCCTTATTATGTGATATAATAGATTAATTAAATGCTAAAGTGACGATTTAACTGTGGGGTTTTAGGATTAAAAGCACAAGATAAGTAAACTAATTTATTATGAAATTACTAATATGAATGAAAGGTGATAAAAGATGGAATGCTAATATGACATGATAAAATAGAAGAGAAACATGCCAATGTGACAATCAAAATCGCTGAAACCACCTTGTATTTGGCATACATTTAATAAATGTAAGCCAAATACAAGGTTGTTTCCTCGATTTGATAACATGATAGATTGACATAACTAAAGGTAATAATAACCCCACGACTGGTCCGTGAATCGTGTAATAATCAACAGTTCACAGTTTTGCTTTTATCGCCGAATCTCAGAAACAAGATTGTGATTCACAAATGCTGATGGGTTTTTATAACACCACTGGGACATTATCCCTTCTCAAGCTTCCTGGAAGGCAAGTCAATGCCGTTTTAATAGCTGTTTGCCTCGTCTTTGAGAGAGTGCATCTATTCTCCTCCATAGCTAGCAGTCATTAGGCATCGTCAGCTTTGCTTATGGAGAACATATCTGCTCTCGTCCACATCTGGAACTCGTCTGGGCTGGCGGCAGATGACATCACACATCACGAGCAGTTCTGATTTCCCACATAACTTATAAATTTAAGATATTGTTGTGAATAATAGGAATCATTGTAGTATTTTTTGGATGTAAAACTGGGAAGGTTAAAAATTTTTTTCTGAGAAAAATATGATGCTTATGTGTTATCCCATCGACTGTGAAGGTTGACTACCGTCGAGCCGTGGAAGTTTGTGGATATTCCATCAAAGGCACTAATGTTCCTACAGTATTTTGAAGGAACTAAAATCTCTTTATTTAATAAACACATATTTTCAGCATATAATTTCACTTCATTGTGGTTGTTTAATAAACAGACCCACTTCATTTTTATGCTTCTTAAAAAGGCTTTTGTCAGTTTCTGTTATTTTATTGTGATCGCTGGCTTTACCAGACATTCTATTTATAATGCTGTTAGTGCAAATTTCCTGAAGGTAATTGTGTCAGTTTGTTACTGGTTTGTCAGTCATATCCAACTACCATATTGTCCTCATTAATACATGTAGTAGGATCCCATAAGTTTGAAATTAGACCACTGCTTGATGTTTTATTGAAGGTGTTTGTTGATAAGTTCAATAATTAATAATTATTAAATAGCTTACTTTGAATTTTTATTGACGTATAGTTACTTGGAAATACTTGAATTTGACACAGTAAAAAGACTAAAAAATTGAATAAGATTTTGACTTTATAAACTATCAGAATTGTATATATGTTTTCATTCTTTTTTAGCATAAAAAACTAGTCATTTCGTTTTTATTACTGTTGCCACAAACACAAGACAAAATTAAAAGTACATTAGGAATCAAACATCTGGCACGAGGGCAGCACCATCTATAGAGAAGAATAAAATATGGCATAAGCATTTTTAAAACTTAACAGAAGTTAAAACTTAACTTGCCCCAAATTTTAATCTCTCTCTTTTTTTTTTTTTTAAATAAAACAAGAAAAAATACAGCATTAACAGTGAATTTGCATCCTTTCTCTAAAAACAAAAAATGGTAGGTAGTTCTTCCAACCGTTTCATCAGTCATATTCAGCTGACCATATCCTGTCCATTAATATGCACTTTTTTAAAGTTAGGATCTCATAAATTTGAAAATGATCTTCTGCTTACTGTTTTGTAGCAGGCAAATCACAAAATTTTATTCTTTCTTTTTCTTTTTTTTATTTCAGAAAAAGTATTAATTTTTATCTTTGTTCGTAAAAGCAAAATGTGATTTATTATGACTCAGGCTTCATGAAACACAAGTGTGTAAAAGAGTAAGAGGTTTTTCCTACGATTAAAAAACATTACATTCTGATACTGTAGCAGATTTAACATTACCTAGGGTGTGCTGCGGGGAGGCCTGTTACTCTAGACCCCCTAAAAAGCTCTGCTTGGTTATATAATGATTACATACATATAAACGAAAAAAAGTAACTTGGTTATATGATATTTTCATTTTCGTCTATTTTTTCATGGTAGTTCCCTTTGAATTAATAGTTGTTGCCATACTTATTTGTGTAATTTTAACTGAACAGAATATATGTTCTGTTGTGTAATATTTCATCCAAATTTTACAAAATAAGTAAGAAGGATAGATGCTCATAGATGTTTATGAGTTCATTTGAATTTAGATTTCACTTTGAAAATTCAGTTTTACTTCATATTCTTGCTACTTTTCTTTTCTGAGCTTGTTTAGATCACAAATGTATGTACAAACTATTGAAAATAAATGATGCAAAAATTCTTTTATAATGCATACGGTGAAACCTTGGTTCATGAACTCGATTCATTCCTGAAAATAATTTGTCATCCAAAATATTTGTGAACTGAAACAATTTTCTGCATAGGAATTGATGTAAAATGAATTCATGTGTTCCTGGATCTCAAACGATTGCTCAGAAAAGATTAAAGAAATAAATAATAAAATGCAATTTCATATTCATAAACATACATAATAAAAGTTGTTGATTTATTTGACATGAAATTTCTCAAAATTAATTGCTGAAATTCTTTCAGGATCTTACCTGCTAAAAAATATAGTTAATTTTAAAATAAATGTTTTAATGTTTGCTATTTAATTTGAATTAATTTTCTTTTTATTCTGGTGGTTATTTTTAATTATAATTAATTTATTAGGTAATGATCATTGTTAATTTCAAAATAATTGTTTGACATTTAACTCTAACAAATCTTCTTTGTATTCTGATTACCACTTTTAATTTTCATATGAAGTTGATTCAGGGGGTGCAAATTTACCTCGTCAAGCTGATGTCTTTCCTGATGTAACGCATTTTGGTAGGATTTTTTATAATCAAGCTGTAATGTCTGCTCAAGGAATACCACAGGTAATATTTCTAACTTTTTTATAAGATTTTTAATGTTTTATTAGAACTATAAACATTCTCTATACTGCAGACTTTTATTAGATAAGAAAGAAAAGTTTTCCCATCTTAGCAGTCAAGATGTTTTTTGAAATAATTAATGATTGTTAATTCCATAGCTTTCAAATTAAATCTGTATTCTTCTACAAAGCTCATAGATGTTTAATTTGAATTTAGATTTCACTTTGAAAATTCAGGTTTACTTCATAGTCTTGCTACTTTTCTTTTCTGAACTTGTCTAAATCACAAATATATGTACGAAATATTGAAAATAAATGATGCAAAAATTCTATTATAATACATACGGTGAAACTTTGGTTCATGAACTCATTCATTCCTGAAAATAATTCGTCATCCAAAATATTTGTCAACTGAAACAATTTTCTGCATAAGAATTAATGTAAAATGAATTAATGTGTTCCTGGATCTCAAATGATTGCTCAGAAAAGATTGCTTTGAGTAGAGAGTAAAATGAGCGTGGATCAAGTTATACGTAAGCTCACAATGCAAAACTAATTGAGTTCATTAAGTCTGATACATATGTAGTATTTAATGCAATAATTGAAACATGTAATGTATGTAATGTAAATAAAAACATGTAATAATGTAAAAAAAAGAAAATCTTGAATTAAATTTTATCATATCTCTACAAAGGAAAATCACTAAGCAGAAAATAGTGAAGAAGCCAAAGATGCAAAATGTTTTTGAAAGTGAATCTTTTTTAGTAAAAATATCAGGTAGCTGTTGTCTGTCTGGGTTTTTTTCTTTTTCTTTCTCTTAGCACTGTTTGCTTCTACTTGAGAATCGCTGAGCGTATGTCTCGTTAAAATTTTTTTCACTGTAATTTGTTTCTCTGCAAATGTTTTAAAATGTTTTTACTGCAAGATATGGTATTGTCACTAAAAATGTTTATACAGTGTCTTACTACTGCTTTGTCAGGGTGATAATATTCTGTGAACTTTTGCACTTTATCCCATTTTGCATAAATTTTGTGGGTAAAATAATTAGGAACATCTTTCCTTCTATCTTCTTCTTATAAAGGTATTTCTTCCACTATATTAACTGCATGTTGGGGTATCATTTGCTGCCAGTTTACTTGTTCGTATCTTGAGATATCGTTCGTCATCCAAGACATTTTGCGTTTAGAAAATTTGTTCGTTAACTTAGATTCCACTGTATATTCTACTGCAGTAGAATAAAAGGAATTTGAACATCCAGTGGGCATCAAGCTGTGTACTTTGCTAAGCTTTATAAATGTAAAGCACAATTTTTTTATCAGAATTATCTGGATACCTGGTATATCTAGAAGTATCTAGGCACCTTATGTATCTAGAAGTGTCAACATATTGGTTATTCCTGCAAGAAAGTAAGAAATTTATATGATGATGTTCCAACTTTTGCTGAGATTACAACTGCCACTATATCAGGAAGGCTATACACACATTTTTGTAATACTGCAATTGGGAGTGAATACCATTCTTACAAAAGAGCAATGGGCAAATTTGTTTTTATATCGGGTGGCTTGTATGGCAACTGATATTCCAGTTAATTCCTAGAGTTGAAGCTAGAGCTGTCAGCAGATCACTCATTTTTCAATATCCATATCAACAAAACATTTCTGTATGAGCATATTTTCTGTGAATGGGGGCATAATCGTGTTCAAGTAGGAATGAGTCCATATCAAGTTGTTGTCACCACATGTATAAAATAGAATTTTTTAAAACAAGCCTAGCTGTTGCATTTTCAGCACTTGAAGCAATCGGGATAATTGGTGCATCATATAAATCAAACATATTGATACTTTATTTAATTGTTGCTTGTGAGAACAAGTGAACTGGTCTTTCTCATAAATCAGAGACCTGGGCAGCTGCTTGTTTCACCTGTGCCTGGAGGCAGACCTGGTTTGAAACACTTAGATAGGTTTGTGTGTTCAGAGGAATCTATGAGCACAGAAGATTTAAATTGAAATCATGAAACACAGTCTTCATGAGCTGAAGTTTAGTGGTGACCACCAAACTTTTAGGGATGTAAGAATACTTTAAATAATGTAGCTTATTTGATTACATACTGTTTTTTGTAGCACTCGGATTATTTCCTCCTTCTTTTATTTCTATGAATATATTGTAAGTTTTATCAAAGATATATTTTCTTTTAGTTTATTTTAGTATTATGATATGAAGTGTTTCAAAAGAGGAAGCTGTTGAAAGTGTGTATGAGGTAATGATTATGCTAAAACTAAATAATGTTGAAGAATGCATCAGGGTTTTAATTTGTCATAATTTATGCTATCAAATTCAAAGTAAAGGTTTAATGAATAGCAATGTGGTATTTAAAGTCAAAATGATCAAAAAACAGATGAAAGAAAAAGCATTTTACTTGTCAAAGCTCAAATTAGTTATTATAAAATAATTTCATGTAATACCTATTTATACTCTTTATTTTCACTCACTACTTTGCATCTGATGTTTGTTAATTTGATTTGGCTAAAATAACTGTAAAAAGAATAAATAATTTTTTCTATAAATTTGGATATAGTATAATTTGTAAATGTGAAAAATGTTAGAGAGCATATTGCCTCAAGAAGTCATTTGTAGTCATATTTAGGAAACTGAAATTATCTAGCATCTGTTTATTAGACATATGATTCAAGCTATATTTTATCATTATAAGTTTTTTCAACACAGGTTTTTTGTGTGTTTTGACAGAATTTGAATATTATTTCTGTCAGGTTCTTCAAATCTAAAAATTATATCATGTAATGTTTTAAAAAAAGAGGTTTTTCTGATGTTGTGGATCTTCTTGAATGAAGATTAAAATTCTTTAAAACATTCATCTTAAATATTTTTTAATGAGTATATTAAGGAAATTTAGGCCTTTATTTTAAACTTGGGTTTTGGTTATAAAAATGCCAGCATAGTAAAATTTTGCATTTATACTTTATTCATCATCATTGTTTATGTTTTTGCTCCATAGAACATAAAATTTAGAATTAAGTGAAAAAAATTAGTTCCTAGTGTAGCTGTAAAATTATTATGAAAGTTTTATGTCTAGTTACATTTTTGAATACTGTATTTACCACATTTGCTTCTAAAATGATTAATTATTGTGCATTTAGATTAACTGAAAAAATAGTGAAAGAATGAGTAAATTCCTGATAATGAAGTTTTTTTAAATAAATGAATTCTAAATATTTATGTACAAGATAAGAAATAATTATAATATTAATAAAAATGTAATGCAAATATGAAATATGAAGATCTTCATAGGCAGAAGTTGTAATGAATTTTGATGGAAATGGAAGTACTTTGTTTTTATTACTTATGTTTAACTTTTAAAATAAAAATTTAGTTGCTTCGTGACAAATGAAATGGAATTTTATTTTTAGCCTAATTTTGATAATTTTTCATTATTAATAATGAATGTGTGACTGAAAATGAATTTCACTGTTTTTAGATAGCTGTTGTGATGGGCAGTTGCACTGCTGGGGGTGCGTATGTTCCAGCAATGGCTGATGAAAGCATTATTGTTAAACAGCAAGGAACAATATTTCTAGGTGGCCCACCTTTAGTAAGTTGTTGAATGTTTATAAATTGTAACGAATATTTATCATTTCTATTATTCCTTTGCAGATAAAACCATCTTAACAAATTTTGACATTTAAAAGGTGGTAATTCAGATTTTGGCAGTTATTTGAATTTGTAGATAGAATGTTAGCTTGTTTGACTTTTTGTTTCTTTACAACTCTTTTCTTACATGTTTTGTGTAAATGGTCCTGTCAACAAAATTTGAAATTTGATATTTTTAATAAGAAGGTTTCTTATGTGTCATAATATTTATCCATTATGAGTCAGTA
Organism: Stegodyphus mimosarum; assembly: GCA_000611955.2. Lineage (NCBI taxonomy): Eukaryota > Metazoa > Arthropoda > Arachnida > Araneae > Eresidae > Stegodyphus > Stegodyphus mimosarum. The sequence continues at coordinate 336,565 of KK117343.1, forward strand.
GTCATAATATTTATCCTTGTGGTAGCATGTTATTTTCAAGTTTCTGGTAACAAAGTAATATTTGAAAATATGTAAAAATTCTGACCTTGCATCTATTGCAAAAATATTTTCCCCTTTTTTATCTTTAGAAGGTTAAGAATTTACATGTCATGTGGAGAAGAATTGGAAGCTGGAGACAAATCTAATTTCATATCATATTCTTATAACATCTGAAGATCTATAAATGCATAAGCAGTGATCTTATACATTAAAACTAGAAATAAATATCACTGTTGTGCAAGCCCGCCAGATGACCGAGCTGCAGCCAAAGCAAAATTCGTAAGTTTTACATACCCCTGAAAGCAAATGTATGAAAAACATTTCAGTATGAAAGAAATTAGTTCATTCTTTCCAAGCAACAAGCAATTCGTAAATAATTTTTTTATTTCCGAACAAGGAAACAAAACGTTTTCACACTTCAGGTTAATGTGTATGATTTAAATTCAATGTAATATAACAACATTTTCTCAATATTAAATTCGTAAATAATTTTTTTATTTCCGAACAAGGAAACAAAACGTTTTCACACTTCAGGTTAATGTGTATGATTTAAATTCAATGTAATATAACAACATTTTCTTAATATTAAAAGAATTAACATGGAAATAATATATCGTATTAGTTATATTAACCTGAAACAAAAAAGTTGCTAACAGCAGCTATTTATTTAATGAACAGTTTTAGACATATAGTGACGTGACATACAATTGCGTGCTTTTTTCAGTGTCAGAATATGACCTTATATAGTAATAATATGTGTAATGTTTGGCAACATTTATTTTGTAGAACATCATATTTTGTAAAACTTTTGAATTTTTTATTAACAAAGTGTATGATTTGAAAACGAACAGTCTCAGTACTTTTCGAAATAAAGCAGATTTTCATCTCCAGCAAGACTGTTGCCACTTGGAAGAATGAGGGAGACAATTAGCGTTTTTTCTAGTTTTTAATTAATTTCTCGGCTAATTAAAACCATATGAAGATGAGAATGGTCAAAATGGCTTCCCACGAAGGTAGGGTGAAGTTATACTTTTCGAAAGTAGTGTTATTTGATCTTTGTAGAAAAGAAGTCTAAAAATCATAATAACTTTTCTGGGCTGCATCATTTCTAGATCAGTCCATTTTGTATGGCTAGCATGATGCTAATGATATAGCTAATACGGAACCTAAAAATTTTGAGAACTGAAACCTTTCTTGTTGAGCTTCCATACTGGATAACTAGGTACTTTAGCTTCAGCTGTCTTGCATCCAAGATGCTATTTCGCTTGCTGATCTGCCACTTAACCTTTGCTAGCCATTGTCCATAGTTCTAAAAATGTAATCTGCATAAAACTGTGGGGTGTATAGTGCACCCACAATGATGATGTGCAATGAAATAAAATATGTGTCTTAAGAATTAGCTATCAAGGAATAAAATTATGTGTGGAATTTACGGCTATGTCTGTGTTCAAGTGTCATCTTTTTAACTACACAGTTAAAATTATAACGCGAAAAACCATCACGAATCCTTTGCAGCTTTTGACAAGTCATCCTATTACATAATATATATTATTTGCCATTGTATTTTATATTTTTAATGGTAATTTTTATTTTTGAAAACTATTTATTTATATGTACGAGACTGTTTCACATCGAGGTAATCACAAACTTTATGAGCTTGGGTTGTAAATATTGTATATAACTTTTCATTTTGATTTTATTTATTTTACTTTTCTTTAATTGCTCAAAGGGTCGGACAGAATGAAACATGATCTTGTTCTCTTGGATTATTCAGGTTTTAATGTTTCAGATTATTACCCCTTGGGAAGTTGGTCTGGAACACAAAAATATGAATAATCTAAAATACATTATAAAATTTTAACATAATTAGTAACTTCACTTTAAATAATCCCCCCTTAAAAACAGTGTGGGATCATCTTAACTTTTGCTTCATATTTTAAAAATTTAATAGTTTTCTTTTAACACATTTTTAGAATTTCTTAGGATGGTTTAGTCTACTTCTGCTAAATTATTAATTTAAGTTTTTGGATATGTGTGTGTATATATTTTTCGTGAAAGATCTCTTTTTCAAGTTATGTAATTAGAAAATTAAATATTTTGTATGAGAAACTATTGTTACAATTTCTTCTAAATTGCTCTAATGTAAAATGCTGGAGCAGAAAAGATGAAAAATAAAATTATCCATGTTTGTTCTTATGTCTAGCATTACTTAAATGTATTCTAGATCAAACTGATACAGAACTGTTGAAACCGGTATAAGTACATCAGGGTGTGACAATGGAATTAATACATAACAGTCAGTTTAATGTCAAGTTTGATGCTTCCATATTCTTTTTGATATGCTTTGAAGGAGAAAATGATGCTGTTCTCTAGAATAAATATTGACTATTTTTTGGTTGTAAAAAATTAAAATATTTTATAAAAAGTAAGTTAATTCAAGATGCTTGCAGATTTGCTTGAAAAGTAATGGAAAATGAAGGGAATGAAAAATGATCAACAAAAAATCAGGGAAAATGTAAAGTTTAATGTTAGAGAAAGTTGGAACTTCCCCCCCCCAAAAAAAAACAACGAAGGAAGAAAGTTGGCATCAGTCCTCTAAAGCAGTGGTGTTCAAACTTTGTCGACTTACGGAATCCATGTAATTTAGTCATTAATACCATAAAGTTAGTATAATTCAGTCATGAACGGTGCTCCAGTTGTCGTCTACTCTTGTATTATATTTAGTGATGGGACTGTGCTTGCACTTTTATACACAAACTGTCGAAGTCTAACTCAGCTGATGTTAACTGCATTCGCATCATATTTTGAAATTAATTTGTTTGTATATTTGTTGCCACAAATGTTGAGAAAGATTTTTCACTTGACTATGTTGTTCCGAATATCATTAAAATGCTTATAGCTGTGTGAGAAACTTCTAGGTAATCTTCATGAATCTACAGCCAAAAATTTAAGAGCTACTCTTGCTTAAATTTGGATTATAACATCAAATTTGTTTATATGCCGCTAAAATGTTCTTTTATCGTATTACTCGAATAGATTTTTTATCCAGTTATACTTAGTTTTTGCTTGAAAATATTCTTTTATAGGTTTTTCAATTGAAAAAGGTGCTCCATTGTACAATTTTTAATACTGTCATCTATGTTTAATTCATTTTCCATTAGCAAACTTCAATTTTGCAGAGCATTGCACATAATTCTCTTTGACATATGATAACCATATTTTAAGTTTTAAAACTAATCTATAAGTGAATCTGTATATTTTAGTTAATAAACATTAGTTCTAGTGTGAGTGCAAAATTTTCTCTTTGAATTTTTATTTTGGCTCGTGGAAATCTGAGAATTGAGTCACTTAACAGCAAGCAGTGTTCTACAGAACACAGTTTAAAGGTCACTGCTCTGAAGTTTTGAAAAATTTTTATTTCAGACCGTAGTCAGTAACAAAAATTGCTACTTTTAGAAAGAAAGCAAATAAAAGTTATTGTAATCTTTTAAAGTTTTCTGGAAGAAAATTTCCATTTTCTTCATACCTGATATAGTTTTATCAACTAAAATTATTCTTTCTACTTATTAATGAGCTTCTTTATAGAAATGTAAATTGCCACTCGCTATAGAAATGTAACTGTTTTATTAGAATACTTGGAATTCCGAATACATTTGAGAAGTAAGTAACTTAGAAGTTACCACATTGTGTTATTTATTGTATTTTATAGTAAATAAAATTGGATAATTAAGCATTTTTACTAGTTCAATATAATTATAATTCTTAACTCCTCAATTATCTTTTAAAACACAGTGAATGAGATAAAATAGATTTATATAATTTAAAAAATCTTATCAATTACTTCATTGTATTTTTAGTAAACATATAAAATTATTGGGTACTTTTCAGTTTCGCTGGTGCAAGTCTCACTATGCATACTTTAGTGTTGACAACACACATTATGCACATAAAAAATTTTTAATGAATGTTAGTTTTAAGAATTTTTTACTTTAAAGGCATAAATATTTTAATATCATTTTAAAATTTTTTCAAATGGGTCTTTTGTTTTCCTTCTCAACATAAATTCCACGATATAACTTTTCAGATGATGATATGCCGTTTCTCTATGTTTCTTATTTTGCCGTTTGGTGCTACCTCATAGTCTTTCTATTCTTGTGTGCACGTTTCAGTTGCCAGATAAACAAAATTGTATTTATAGTTCATTTTGAAATGTTCAAAATTTTCCTCTTCCAGTTTTTCAGTTCAGTATGATTTCCACGAATCCGAATATATTATAGTTCCTTTTTTGATATTTTCCTTAATTGCTTCTAATATAATGCTCATGGATCGGTTTGGCAGCTTCGCAAGGAAGCATTCGTTTGTTTCATGGCATTGCTTTTGTGCTTCGTGAACATACTTTCATCCCCTTCAACGATCGTACCAGGTCCTTCTCTTTTCTGTTGTTGATGTTTAAGCAAAGAATTCTCAAAAACGTAGCGCATGTAGTTATTCCAGTCCACAACTGTTCCGTGACTGATTTCCACACCACTTAAATGAAGTTAGTTCTTCACTCCAACCATAAATAAACCGCATACACTTCAAGAAATTCAATTTCGATGACTCAAATCATGTGCTGTTCCTGATACTTCTTTCACTGTGACAAATTGAAAGGTTGCAGTGCCACTGAAATTCGTCTCTGAAATACAGTTTCATTTGATGATTATTATCACAAGTAGCAATTTTAGGTAAAAAACCTTTCTCTTTAAAGAATTGGACAGATTCTTCCTCTGTTCTGGGTAAATCCCAAATTTTCATTGGTGTTTCATCCATTTTTGACATATTAGGGAAAAGACGTGACTGATAAAAAATGGCCGCGATTTGTTTTGAAAATGTGGTGGTAAAAGGTTAGCAGATGGGATATACTGTTTGCCATTGGTTGTATCATTTTCGGCAACTTTATTGCCTGCGTCGGCAAAATGGAAAAGTATCAATTATTGTTCTTCAAAATTAACAGATAACTTATTGATGCGAAATACTGTTCTAAGTCAAAATTTTTACCATATCTAAAATCTATCTTTCTATATGAAGAGCATTATATCTATATCTGTGATTGACTCAAAGCAGGTGTAAGTTAAATATTTATTTACACTATATACAGTTAATCATTTAATAAATCTGCATATGGAAAATTCTTCAAATCACAGGAAATGGCTTAATATGCTATTCCCATCTAGCGTCTGACATCTAATTAACTTTTACTTCAGGTGGGCACATTTCTATCACTGTATGATATCATGTTTCTCTACACTCCCCACCTGAACTCATAAGAGTTCACACATTTAAGAAGAATAACAATTAAATTATTAAAATAGAAATACTTACAATTACTTACTGTCACAAACTTAAAAAAAAGAAAGAATCTTCATGAACGTCTGCGAAAATATAAAATAAAACAAATTTAATCAATTAGACATAAGAAAGTACTGAACAATCAATAAGTTCAAGAAGTTCTCATTAAATATTGGAGTCGATAGTTCGGTCAATATTTCTCATGTTGGTTCACAATTTCTAAAGGGTATAAGATTTGTATGGGTCTCTTAATTTGTCTTTTGGACATCTTAATTAAACAAGATTGAACATATTCATCTCGTCCTCTGTATAACTCTACTACCACACCAAGTTCCCATAACAGTTTGGACTTTGTAGACCTGTCCAAAAGAATGCCATCTCCAACTTTTAATTCTTTACTTGGATTAGGAGTATCTGAATGGTGTGTCGTTTGCAAGTCAAGTAGATATTGTTCCTTCCATGTTTTCCAGAGATGTTCTAAAAGTCTGGTTTGATACACTTGTCTTTTTATCAGATAACTTCTATTCAAATTCTTGTTAATCATCTCGATAAAATGAAGTGGATAATTATGATTTTTTTCAACTAAAGTTGAGAAAGTCTGCTGGCATGAGAGGGTCTGGTTCTACCAAATCATTGTATGTGCAAGTCAAGGGTCTTTGATTTATGACATATTCAGCTTCTGTCAGTCAACTCTTCAAAATTTAATAGGGCTTTTCCAAGTATTTTTCTCAAACAATCCTTCACAGACTTAACTAAACGTTCCTAAAAGCCTCTCCACTATGCAGCACATTCTGCAATAAATTTCCAGCTTATCTTCTTGCAGGCAATAAAATCTTAAAATTTGGTATTTCAGTATTTTCAGCATTTTTGAAAAATATTCGAAATGTCGGCTTACCTTTTGAAAGGTTTGTCATTATTCGAGTAAATTGTGTTACAGTGTCTTCATCTTGATATGAATCATCTAAAAGCCATCAAAAAATTTTCTGTTGACTTACTGGAGATTAGCTCTAAATGAAGGGCCCTGGTAATGGCACAGGTGAAAAGAACTATGTACGATTAATCAGTTCCGGTTGCGGTTCTAACCCAAATTGGACCTGCGAAGTCTATACCAGAAACAAGAAATGGGGGAGTCTCAACTATTTTAGCTTTTGGCAGTTGTGCAGTCATCTGTTTAGCAGGTTTTGCTGTATACTTTCTACAAATAAGACAGTTTCTAAGTATCTTTTTCACAACCGTCACCCTTTTGGTATTCAGTATTCTTTTCAAACGCTGTTCAAAGTAGCTGTAACTATACTGTGCATCAACTTATCATGTTCTGTTTCAATAACCAGTTTTGTAAATGTAGAATTTTGAGGCAAGAGGATAAGATGTTTTTTCTTCGGTGCTGAAATCAGAAAATTGTAATCTTCCTCCAAGCCATAAGATTCCTTTATCGTCTAAAAATGGGGAAAAGGAATATATGGATGACTTCTTAGATATGCTTTTATCAGTTTCTAATGCCAAAATTTCTAGATTACATGCTACTGTTTGAATTCTACGGATCCAGAATTCTTCTGCATCTTTAAGCTCTTCAGTTGTGGGAACATCTGTCGAGTTTGCAAGTTTCCTAATAAGTGAAGTGTCTAATCCAAGACGTTTTTTTGTTTGTCGAGTTTGCAAGTTTCCTAATAAGTGAAGTGTCTAATCCAAGACGTTATTCTTAATATTTTCATAAGATTACTGTACTTGGAAATATCAAACAATTCATCCTTCTCTTGTATGATACATTTATACTGTTGGGTATAAGAAAACTTTTTCCTATATTCTAAATTTTCTTCTTCAACAGCACCTACATTACTAGAGGGCCAACATTCTGAAGACTGTAAAAGTCCATGGCACCAAAGCTGGCAATTTCTTAAGTTAGCAACAGTAGTTTTTCGTGACAGGAGGTTGGCCAGGTTGTCTTTCCCACGGCAATAATGGCAATTATTGCTTTCAGTTAGTTTCTAAATTTCATAAATTCTGTTTTTGATGAAAGTTTTAAATTTTTCGGGAGATCTATGAATCCAAAAATAAGTTATTTTGAAGGGGATTATTTCGTGTTTTAAACATTTTGCAATTTTATCACTCAATCTGGTGGACAAAAGTGTGCCCAAAAACTCCAATCTAGGAAGTAAGTGTAAGTGATTTCAGAGGTGCAATTTTACTCTTGGAAGCAACAAAAGCTGTGTGAAAAGTTACATTGTTCAAACCTATTCTTAGATATACCACTCATCCATAAACTTTCAGACTAGCATCAGAAAAGCGATGGAGTTCTATTTGTTTAACATCTACATCTAATATTCGCTCTAAATAGTAATGGGGAATCCTGTGGTGGTTCAGTTCTTCAATTTCTTTGTACCAGGCTTTCCATTTATAACTAATAACAGGTGGTTGTGCATCATCCCAATCAATTTTGGCAGACGAGATTTTCTGAATCAGACACTTTAATCTTAGAGTGAAAGGGCCATAAAATTCAATAGGATAAAAAGTATGGCCTGAGATTTGTAATAGGAAATGTTTTGAATTAATTGATGAGGAAATGAAATTTGCTGAGTGTAAAAGTAAAAATTATCATTATCCATATTCCGTTAATTCCTGAAACTTTGATCGGGAAAACTAGTTTCATTGAAAATGTTCACAATTTCTAAACTTGTTTTCAAGGCTTGTTCTGAATTTTGTTGACCATTGTTTGTATGTTGATACAGGCAGTTGTTTCAAGAGTTCTACTGTTTCAGGATATATTTTTGAATATTTCTTAAGGTGATGCTTAATGGTAGCAGCAAGCAGAAAGACACTACTCCGAACAAAACTCTTGTAAATATAAAGGTTTCCAAATTTTCATTGCTATCATCAGGATAATCTTTCCAAAAGAACTTTGTAACATCCCTGTCTTCTTCATTTAACTCTATCTGTAAAAAGCTTGTGTAATGTCAGCCATAAAGGCTATCAAATTTTGTCTAAATTTTATCAGTAAATCAAAAATATTATGGTATAAGTTCGGACCAGTATATAAACAGTCATTTAAATATAGTGTACGTGGTTTGCAGGCTGAAGCATCATAAACTATTCTTAGTCCGCTTGTTACTCTATCATTTCTGATGACTGCCCTATGAGGTAAATAAAATAGGGTCTTATCATTTCGATTGGCTTCCTGAACTGGTTCAATACTATGTTTTAACTCTTAATCCTTAATTTCTAAAACAACAGCTTTCTTGTTTTGAGTATCACTTTCTAAACCTAAGTTTTCTAGCTTCCAAAACTGTCGTAATTGATCTGATATCAAGTTTTCATTTACTATTACTTTCATAGTTAATAATTTACTCCTGCAAACACCACCTAAATAAAGATTTTGTGGCTACTACATTTCTTGAAATTCTTTTAATTTTATGTGTAATTATAGAATAGTAGAAATCTATCCCTATGAGGATATCAATTTTATCACTTTGTTTACAACATTCAGCTAATTGTAACACAAACATGCAAAGCTTTTTATTTCAGGGAAGAATGTGTTGTAAATTTTTATGCTGAGCAGTTCTTTTTGGTGGAAAACATTTGTGTGCTTGTTAAAAATTTAATCAAAGTTACTCTTTTTGACAGTCTATCAAATGAAATTACCATTTATTTTTTCCTAAAACTAATTAAAATTCTTTAAAAATATCGTTAATGAGCAAAGTCATTTCTCTTGTTTAAATGCATTCCAAAATTTTGACAGTAGTAATCTGTAGTTAATTTCTTTTCATTTTTTAACCATTAAGTTATGTAGGCATTTTTCATCCATGCTACCTGACAAATATCTATTCCACAAGGTATAAAATCTTTCATTTATCATCTGCATAGTAAATGAAATTGCTGGTCCTTAAAGGCATTGCAGTCAATAATGTTCAATAAAATCCTTATTTTATCTTTCACTTGAAATAGTATATTGCTTAACTAAGCAATCTAAATACAGTATCCGTACTTAGTAATTTAAGTTTTTAATAATATAGCTTATTTTTTAATAATATATATCTTATTGATATAATTTATAATACGTCTAATTCATGTTATCTGTAAAACAAACCTTATCAATATTCAATAACCATCTGCCTCATTTTTGCAATTTTCAATAGAGTTTCTAATGTTACATATTTGGATGCAAAATAATCATTTGTATGTTACTAAACAGTAATTTACTTTTTTCCCCTTCCATTTCAAATTTATCATACTTTTAATTCTTAGATGTTAGTTTCGAATTAATTTTGATTTAGGTTTGTGTTTCCCTCCCATATAGTGGTTATTTGGGGAGGGCCATTTTCATCCGTTTTCAGCTGCCAAACTGAAGATGCTGTATATTTTATGTGAAATATAAAGAATGGCAAAAACAAATTTAAAAGAAATCTTTGTTATTGAGGGGTTATGATTCAGAATGTACCAGTACTTGAAATGTCTTATTTTTTATCTTTGTTAATTTTTTGTATTTACAGATCTTCTGTCTCTGACTGTTGTAAGGTGTTAAATTAAATTTATTACTAAGAAACAGTATTCGTATTTCTAAATCTAGTTATTCAGAAACAGTATTCAAATTTATAAATCCAATTATTCAGAAACAGTATTCAAATTTGTAGATTCAGTTATTCAGAAACAGTATTCAAATTTGTAGATTCAGTTATTCAGAAACAGTATTCAAATTTGTAGATCTATTTTTGCTAATTTTCTGCAAACGTTTTTATTGCACATTTGATTCTACTGGTGGTTGAATGATTAAGACTGTTTGAATACTGGGAGTTTGACCTGGGTTTGATTTCAAGCGAACGGGTGCATTGCATGGTTGGTTTTCATGGTTTTCTTCATGTGTATTGGAAATATGAGGCAGTTTTCTGTAGCAACTGTTTTGGAGGCATCTTTTCACTTGGGCACATAACCCCTTTGTGCTTTGCTGTATTCAAAGAACCTAGCATAACCTTATAGTACATTCAGTAATTTCTTTGAAATGTTGTTTTAAATTTATCTGAGATCATTAGCTGGAACTAAACTGCCAGACTGTTTCATATGTATGCCAAAAAATACTGGAGATTTATGAGATGCTTATTGAATGATTTATTTTGAATATGAAAAATGCTTCTATGTACCAACTTTCCTCTGTAGCTTTAATCTTTTTGCTCATCCACATTGAAATTTTTGTTCGGTGTGAACAGTAAAAATCACTTTCATTATGGGTATGTATCCCTTCACTTCAGTAATGGTAGTTTTTAATGTAAATTTTTTCATGATCTATTTTTATTGTGTGCATAGATAAAAATAAAGCCAATATCACTACTTTAATAATTGCTACTTCATTCTGTTATTTAAATAACTAAGTCACTTTAATACAAATATTGCTTTAATACTTCAGTTGTTAACATATCTTGTAGAAACTAAGCATTTGTATTCTGTAATAATAATTATGCTATCTTTTGTATGTGGTTTGGTTATTTCTATAGCTGTTACATTATTTATTTTGACTTGCATCTTACTTTCTGACATTAGTTCTTTTTCCATCAGAAATTTTGATGTAAAAAATTATGATACTTTATAATACAAGATTTATTTATCCAGGTGAAAGCAGCAACTGGAGAAGAAATAGATGCTGAAGACCTAGGTGGTGCTGATTTACATTGCAGGTGTAAAGTTTTTTCTATCTTGTGTTTCTTTTCTTATGTCATGATTAACAACATTATGAATAATATGTTAGCAATGCTCTGTTTGAAAGTTTAAAATTTGGTAAAAATTGATTTTAACACTTAATGTACTTGATTATGGGATATGGTAAAAGTAAACAAGTCTTTAATTGTGTTGTGGGATTCCACCCTTTTATCTAACAGCTAAATGGGAGGAACCTTGTGCACAGATAAGCGAATAATCGCTTGGGTGTGTGAACAGAGACGTGACTCAAAAAAGGTTAATTATCCTTTATTTCTCAAAATAAGAATTAACACAGTTGGCTCCTATCTCAGAGTGTACAGCAAAACCTCCACTTGGTCTTGAACTCAAAGTAATAAGAACTAAAACTTCACTAAAAAGATATAGCTGAAGCTATCAAGATTCTAAATAGTTAACCCCTAAGTCTCAAGTAAGTTGGCAAAAGCTCTCAAGGGCCTGAAGTACGGCCTAGAGAGAGACATAGCCAAAAGGCGAACGTGCGCAAGTCAGAAACTCTGGCTTCTCGTGAAGTCAGTGAAACTTCGACTTAAATACTACTGTTACTCATTTGCATTAAACGAGATTCTGGAAACACATTCTGGTAGGAAATTGTAAGCTGAAAAAAGAAAGGATAGGAAAGTAGCTTTAACTAAAGATAACTGTTAAAAACTTAGAATAAACCTTACATTGTAACATCAGACCCTTGAGTCATGTAAAAGCAAAGGGAAAACTTACAGTATCAACAGGTATAAATCATGATTTTATATTCTTCAAATAAATTTCCTCATTAACAAAAAGTTAATTAACCAAAATTAAAAATGGAATGCTATATGTAACCAGATTTTTCTCCCCTTGCTTTAATGTATAGAATTAATTTATTGTTTACGTTTTTTGCTCCCTGTCTTTAGAACGTTTCAGTATTTTAAAGTTTTGGTTGTTAAACTTTTTTTTTACATAGTATCTTTAAGATGTTACTAAACATCTAACAACCATGATAAAATTTTGCAGATGGTACTATTTTTTTTTAAATTATTACCAAAGAAACAGAGATAATTTCTAATATATTGAAAAACTTATCTATAATAAAAGGCACTTTTTCTGCCCTTCCATCATCTCTTATTGACAGTGATATGAACAGGAAAAATAAGAAGAATGAAATTAGCAAAGTAACAACATTGTGTTTGTTGTAGTTTTTAATCTGTTGATTTCGAGGGCAAACAGGCATAGGTCTGTCTTCATCCGGAGCAAAGACATCTGCAACAAAAGGAAAGCCACAGCTGTATTTATACGAAACAGGAGTAAAGAGAATGAGAAGGGGATGCCATCTGTCAGAAGAAACAGTAACGAAAATTAAAAAATTAATAGAATTTTAAAAGCATTAGGAAGGACTGGATTGGAATTAAAGTCATTAACTAAACAAGATCAACTTTTGTGAATGTGAAAAGTTTAAAAAAAAATCCAATTCACCAATAGAAGCTTTTTGGATAATTTTTGCAGATAAGTCAAAATTATGATTAAATTTCTAATTGTGATTAGCTGTTGAGAACTTGTGAATTTCAGCTTTTTGGACATAGGATTCATTTCCTTGATGCGAAACTTGAACACTCTTTTAGTTTGGCACTCTTTTATGTCTTGAGCACATGGTTGTTTAGTCTGTAATTGCTGAGGATTTTTTAGGATTTTGATTCTGAAATTTTTACGTCTTAATTTTTTGGTAAAGATTTTAGTGCTGTAATTCTGAAGTGTTTTTAACATTTTCGTGATGTAATATTGATGTATTTTAATTTAAATTATTTTTTTTGGGGGGATGCGAGGGGCCTGATGTAAATGGATTAATTTCTGAATAAAGCCAAAAAAAAACAAAAGCATATATATATATAATATATTCTCTCATTCAGGGATTTATTTGTCTCAGCAGTGGCTGAGTTTTAAGCGCGCTGAATACTTGATCTGATTACTGCCAATTCGATTGAGATTTGAGCCTTGGCAAAAAAGCTGGTTACATAGTTAGTTTTTATATTTTCCCCCACATATAACATAAATACAAGTCAGTTTCTCTTATTAAGTCCTCCACAAAGGCATTTTCCATAGGCAGATAGTCCTTGTGTGTTTTACTGTAATCAGTCCTTGTGTGTTTTACTGTAATCAAATAATCTAGCATAACCATGCTTAATTTTATTTGGTATTCATTTTTAAACATTGGCATAATGAAATTCAAGTGTTACTTTTAGTTACAAAGTATAATAATGATTTTATTCTTTGATGTATTACTAAATTTTTATTTTGAAAAATTTTTTAAAAATTTTTTATTTCTGTTATGAATAAGAAGTTTCAAAGTATTCTAAAGCAAGGAAAACATCATGATGTGTACCTACTTAAAAATTATTCTTATTTAACTGGGATTTGTTTAGTTGCTTTTCATCTTCTGTAAAGAAATTTTAAGAATATGACATAAGTAAGTAATTGAGAGACATATTATAGAAAATTATTTTGCAATACATTACCTGTTATTTCAAATTAACCATAAGTCTTTGTTCTTTATTAGGAAATCGGGAGTTACAGATTATTATGCGACAGATGATGAACATGCTTTACATTTAACACGTAGAATAGTGAATAATCTCAACAAAAAGCAACCTGTTCATGAAAATGTATGTTATTTATTCTGTAAATTGTGTTTTGTTTTTGTATTTTTATAAAAATATGATAAGGAATAAACATAATTAATAACATCCTACCACTCTGTGTAAAGAATGGAAAATATAAAAGGACTGTAATTAAAAAAAAATCCCCATTCTCTGTTTTGTGGATATTTATATAAGCATTGCTTAGTTTTTAATAATTGATTTTTCACATTTTTGTTGCTAATTACAATAATTTTTTTGAAAGGAAAATTGATTTAAAGCATGCAAGGATTTAATATTAAACTATTATATATATTATTATATATTTCTTGTAAAATAATATTTAAAAATCTGTATAAAGCTATGAATATTCAGATTTCTT
>KK117343.1:350688-362413 GCA_000611955.2 Stegodyphus mimosarum
ATTGTTGGGGAAAACTTGAAAAAGACTTTTGATGTTCGGGAAGTAAGATTTCATTTTTTACAATGTAGAATTTTTTTTAACAGTTAAATTATTTCTTCCTTATGATATAGAATTTTTAGTATATTTAAACTATATTTAAATATTTGAAATGATATTAATGGTATGATAATTTTTAAAATCTAACGTGTAGTGTTGTTAATTTAGAAGTCAAACAACAAAAATCAGCATTATATTTTCAAATTTTCACAGAATACTTTCGAAGGTTTTACTGAACCATCACCCTCAGCTGCAAAAGCACAAATGAACGAGATAAGATATAATGATTAGATAAAATAAGAAAGCCTGGACAGGAGACAAGATACTGGTGCCATCTGTTGATGAAACCAGAACTAAAACATAATTTCTTTAAAGGCTGAAGGCAAAGATGGATTGGAATTAGGGTCGTTAACTAGAACAGAAAGATTTTTTTGAATGTGAAATGCCTCTAGAAAATCCAGTTCACCAATGGAAGATGTTTTTTGAATAATTTTGGCTGCAGAAAAATTGAAAGTGTGATTTTCGGACAACAATGTTGGTCAGGTAAAAGTATAGTAAAGTAAAAGTAAAGTTTACCTTCAAACAGAGAAAAAGTATCGTCTACTTAGCGGGACCGTACCGGGAAATTTAAAGTTTCAAACAATTTTGATTCGTAATAATGCATGTAGGATGGGGCTGAGAGGGCTTCCCATGGCTGATCCCTCAGTTTGCTTGTACTATTTATTTTGGAAAACAAAATGTGTTTGTTTCGAATAGAGTTGAGTGAGAGAAATTAGCTCATCAATTTTGATGCAAGAGAAATGAAATTCGCAAAGTCTGGTTTCTAGACATCTTAATGCACCCTCCACTAGAACATTGGTGAATAATGATTTTATATCAAAAGAAACCATGAGTAAATTTCTAGGATAAATGTTTTTAACCTTTTTTACAAACTTTATTGAATTTTTTATGGTGTAAGTGTTATTGCCCAACAGAGTTGAAAATCTAGAAACTAAATATTTAGTTAACGGATGCGAGGCAGTACCTAAATTTGATACAATAGGGTGGAAAGGAATACCACTTTTATGAATTTTGGGAAGAGCATATAGTCTGGCACAATTCGCAACAGATGGGATAAGCGAATGTTTTAAGTTGCTTGAAAGGATTCGTGAAGATTTGATCACAGTTTTCATTTTTGACAGGTCCGAAGGTGAAGGATCTTAGGGATCGGATTATATGGTCCTTCATTTAAGAGTTTAGTGACACTATCGATGTAAGTGTTTTTATCCATGACGACTATCTGGCCACCTTTGTCGGCCTTTGAAATGATAATATCCGGGTTAGAATGATAATATCCGGGGCGCATTGTAGCTCTTTCTCTCATGGTTAGATTTTGTTTCAAAGGATACACATGCAACTTCAGCACTGCGGTTTACTATAAATCTTCATCAGTTTGCCTTCCACCACGCTTCAAATCATGTCATCCGGGGGGGGGGGAGGACTAAACAAAAGTTAGCTTCATTTTCTTCCTATGTTTTCCGTGCTCTTCAACTCTGCTCCTCCAACTATCCCTTGATGAAGAACTAAATTATTTAAAAGCAATAGCTACTGACAAGGGCTTTTCATCCAACATTATTAATCAAGCAGTTAAAAAATTCTCATCTCAACACACCAAAATGCAGACTCTTGTTTTAGGAGATTATAAAAATTCTGTTTTCATTCCCTTCGTTCCATCCATTAGCTATAAAGTTGCATGTATTCTACAGAAATTTAATTTTCGGGTCGTTTTTTTCTCCCATCAATAAAATTTCGAGTTCCATATACAAGGGCCCCATTTCAGATATGAATTCCTGGGGTATTTACAGGATTCCTTGCCAGTGTGGTTTAATTTACATTGGCCAAACTAAGAGAGCCTTAAAATTTCGTGTTAATGAACACGAGGCATATGTTAGAAAAAAGGACACACGGAAGTCTCCTGTTGCCCAATGTTGTTGGTCTGAAAATCACACTTTCAATTTTTCTGCTGCCAAATTATTCAAAAAACATCTTCCATTGGTGAACTAGAGGCATTTCACATTCAAAAAAATTCTTTCTGTTCTAGTTAACGGCGTCTTTGCCTTCAGCCTTTAAAGAAATTATGTTTTAGTTCTGGTTTCATCAACAGATGTTGCCAGTAGCTAGTCTCCTGTCCAGGCTTACTTATCTTATCTCGTTCATTTATGCTTTTGCAGTTGAGGATGATGGTTTGGTAAAACCTTCGAAACTAGTCCTGTGAAAATTTGAAAATATAACGCTGATTTTTGTTGTTTGACTTCTAAATTAATGTTTATTTGGCATGTTATTGTGTCTTAAGTGTAGTGTTGTATTTAATGTTATTTGAAAAAGTCACCAATACTTGCTATAATGAAATCTGTGAAAGAAATAAAGTGGCTCATATTTGTTTTCAGACACTTGTAATTAAAAATTTTTTTTTAATGGATCTTGTACTAAATATTGAAACAGACTTTTTTTTTTTTTTTTTATTTATATGCTATTTTTCTATTTTAAGACTTGCGTGGTACAAAATTAATGTCATCAAAATATTCTTTGCAGTAAATTAATTTATTCCAGAAGTGGTAATCAGAAGCTGACTTAAGAATTCAGCGTCTGCATTTGGAAATTATTACTTGTTTAACAAAATATATTAACAGTTACATATCTGAAGTGAACATGGCAAGGTGCTATAAATTGATGACAAGTTCTGTTCAAAAGTTAACCATTTACAATTTTAAAGATGATAAAAGTATTAAAAGTATTAAAAAAATTCCCTGGTGCTCAAATATTCCATTGAACTGGCCTATGCTAAAGGAAAAGAGACAAGAAATAATACTGCAAGTGAATATGAAGGCAACTGTTTTTCAACTGAATGGCTGTATAAATTTAAATTACATCGTAGAATGTCATATCATATCACATCATCAAGCAGAGAATCCAAAGATGTCTCAGCCTGACTTATTAACAATTGAATACTTCATCCAAAGAAGTATATAAATGTCAGCTAAAGACATTTCCAGTGTTAATGAAACCAGTCTTCTTTTCCATCTAATCAAGGTGTTTGGTATCATGGTTAAAATCACTTCACTATTTTACTGTGATCAAATAAATGCTGCTGAAACAACAGGTGATACCTCTGTTCATAAGACTGTCACAGAAACCGGGCTATTTCCAAAGTGCTTATGGTACTCAGTGAATAAAAAAGGGTGGTTGACTGCAAATGTATCTGCAAATTGTCTCAAGGAAATCATTAAAGCATTAAGATTTTCTTGAAGCAATAAAGAAGAAAAATTCAAGGCATCATCAAGGCATTTAGAAGGGGAAAAAAATTGGCATAAAATTTAGCTTTTCTTTTCTTTTTTTAATTATGTTTTGCTATTTGATTTTCATGATGTTTAAATTATATTCTCTTAATGATTAATTTTATCGACGAACCAGCTTCACTGCTTCGTTTTTTAATTATTTTATTAAGAAAGCATCATATACAAATATTTATAGTGAAGCGGAATACAATTTAACTGTGAGCTTCGTTTTACAGTAATTGCTCACGTCAGATAGCCTTGATTTCTTTTCTCTATCTGCCTCAATCGTAGGAGGCGATCCATTGACGTGATTCGTTGGCGTAAAATGCGCCAACATCCCGCCCGGCCTTGCCATGTTCACATGCAAGAACTTGACATAAGTTTAATTATGAAATATTAATATTAAAGTTCCGGTTATTCATGTAAACCAATATAAAATATGTATAGAAAAATACAAAACAGTAAACAAAAACATCGAAACTTGTAAACAAGAATACAAAATTATTGAGAAAAATAATTTTCAATATAATTAATAATAATTGAGTAACATAATATACAATTTACTAAATTTTAATAGGCAATGCAGCTATTTTATTAATTGTTCTTTTAAAGTCCCCTGTTTTGGTACGAACTTTCACAACATGGACTTTTCCATCAGAACCGTGGTACAATGATGTTATTCGCCCCAAAAGCCAATTATTAATTGGCAGAAAATCTTCTTTAATCAAAACCATTTGGCCTATCATTAGATCATTTTTTCAACCATCCTTTTGATCTAGCTTGTAAAGTATTAAGTAATCGGATTTCCATTTTTTCCAAATAAGTTGTACAGTTTTTGTGGTTTTTTGCCAACGACTTAAGCAATTTTCCTTTAAATCTGTCAAAAACGGCTCAGAAATTGCTGTTACAGGTCGCCCTATCAAGAAATGACCTGGCGTCAGAACTTCAAAACTTTCTGAATCACTAGTAAGAGGAGTAAGGGGTCGCGAATTTAATATTCCTTCTATTTGAATGACAATCGTTTCGAATTCTTCGTAAGTGAAATGAAAATTGCCAATCGTACGTTTCAGATGGTACTTCACCGATTTTATCCCAGCTTCCCAAAGTCCACCGAAGTGAGGTGATTTGGGTGGAATAAAATTCCAATCTATATTTTCTTGTGTAAAATAATTAGCTAATTCCTTGTCTGGGAAATTAATGAGCGTATAAAATTTTTTCAGTTTTGAATTCGCTCCAACAAAGTTAGTAGCATTGTCTGTATAAATTTTGAAACATTTGCCACGTCTGCTTGTAAAACGTTTAAGTGTTGCAATTAAAGCATCGGAAGTTAAATCTGTTAATGTCTCAAGATGGATGGCTTTTGTTGCGAAACATATAAAAATACAAATATACAATTTATTTAGAATACCTTTACGTTGATTTTTAAATTTCACTAAATAAGGGCCACATAAATCAATACCTGTAATAGCAAATGGAGGTGAAACATTAACTCTTTCACTAGGTAAATTACCCATAATTTGCGAAGTAAGAGTCGGCTTACATTTAAAACATGTTACACATTGATGTACTGTTTTACGTGCGAGATTACGGCCATTTAAAGGCCAAAATTTTAAGCGTACTGCATTTAGAAGACCTTGTGGTCCAACATGAAATAATTTCCTATGCAAACTTTGAAAATAAATTTTACTTAATCTTGAAGCCTTAGGTAAAATAGGAGGATGTCTTTGAGAATATGGCACTGAAGCATTTTTTAACCTTCCTCCAACACGTACTATTCCTTTGTCATCAAAAAATGGAAATAAATTCGAAATATTACTTGATAGTTTCTTTCCTTCAAACAAAGCTCGTTGTTCATGTTTAATCAACACTTCCTCGGCTTCTCTTACCTCCTCCACTGAGAGTGGTCCAGTTCTTTTTACTTGATTCCTACAATTGAAAATAAACCTGAAAATATAAGACAAAATATGGTTAATTTTATAATAATTGTTTGAAAGTTCTAAGAGGTCGTCCATAATAGAATGTTGAGAGCTGTGATTTAGCAGGACAGTTTCTTTACAAGTCTCATCTTCAGATGGAATTTTCCTTTCCCGTCGCAAAGTTTCTTTTTCGACTTGCTCGATGGTTTCAACCTCAGGAACAAATGGTTGCAAGTTCTTGGAAATTTCAGGCTCCATCAAGAATTCTGGACCTGTCCACCATCTGGAATCGGTTACCAAGGAATCAGCACTCATTCCACGCGAGAGAAGATCTGCCGGATTTTCTTTACCTGCACAGTGATGCCAAGAGTTGGGATCTGTTAGATTGGTGATTTCGTTCACTCGGTTTGCCACAAACTGCTTCCATCGCGCTTTTGCACCCTTTATCCAAAAGAGTACAATCTTGGAATCTGTCCAATGATAGTCAATAGAAGATCTTTTTAGATTCACGATTCTCCTTACCTTAGAACTTAGACGAGCTGCAACTAGAGCACCCAACAGTTCTAATCTTGGCAAGGTAACACCGTTTAATGGAGCCACACGACTTTTTGAAGTTAGGAGTTTCACCGATATTCCATTGAGAGTCTTTACCTTCAAATATATGGCAGCGCCATATGCCTTTTTACTTGCGTCACAAAAACTGTGTATTTCAACAGTATCTTCCCGTGAAAGAGAATCATTAACCAACCTAGGTATTTTCAAATTTTCTAAGTGATGAAGTTCAGCACACCACTTCTTCCACTCCCTTTCAATCTCTTTTGGTAAAGATTCATCCCACTGAATTTTTTCCTTCCAGAGATCCTGGATGAGGCATTTAACTCGAATGGTGAAAGGCGAAATTAATCCTAAAGGATCAAATATCTTTCCTATTGCTTGAAGTAAGAAGCGTTTCGTATTTTTGTCCATAGAAAGAAATTCCAAGAGATTCCTAGTATCCATAGTTAAATAATCTTCATGTGTCTTCCAAGAAAGCCCCAGAATTTTAGTTTGGTGTGCGCCCAAGCTGAGCGTAGTATCTACAGGATAGGTATCAAATTCTTCATTCTTCCATTGCTCCATTAATTCAGCATTATTGCTAATCCACTTTCTGAGGACCATTCCAGCATCTTCCATAATTTTCTTGGCATTTCTGGATACTTCAAGTGCTTCTTCAAAATCCTCACATCCAGCAATGAGATCATCTACATAAAAACATTTGTCTAAAATTTCAACAGTTTCGGGAAAATCTTCCTTATATTTTTCAAGGTGATGTCTAATAGTAGCTGCTAATAGAAATGGGCTCGAGCTGACTCCGAAATTCACTCGATT
Source organism: Stegodyphus mimosarum (assembly GCA_000611955.2). NCBI lineage: Eukaryota > Metazoa > Arthropoda > Arachnida > Araneae > Eresidae > Stegodyphus > Stegodyphus mimosarum. The sequence goes on from KK117343.1 coordinate 357,323, forward strand.
GAAACGATAAGTCTGTAAATTGGGCCTTTTATCAACACATGAAACGTAAACGTATTTAAAAAACGAACTGCGTCCTTATGTTCATCGGAGAGGCAAATCTGCAGAAAAGCTTGTTTAACATCTGAACAAAATGCAATCTTGTTCAATCTGAAATTAATTAGTAAGTCCAAAAGATTTGGATTTAAGTTAACCCCTGGCCACAAGCAGTCATTTAAAGAAAGTTCATTATTTTGATGGCTACCCGCATCAAAGACGATCCTAGTTTTCGACGTTAAACTACTTTCTTTCCGCACAGCCTGATGAGGCAAATAATATATAGGTCTATTTAAAGTATTTTCTGGTGTATCAGGATTTACGATGCTTATTATGCCTTCTTTTAAATAATCACAAATAATTTCACAGTTTTGTTGATGTAACTCAGGATCATGACTAAATCTCCTCTACAAATTCTGAAAACACTGCCGCGCCAAGGAATAATTATCAGATAATTCTTCATAATGTTTCCTAAAAGGTAGTTGCACTATGTAACGTCCGTTTTTAAAATCAACAGTGTCATTAAAAATTTCCATCGCCTGATCCTTTTCATGCACAACTGGATCATCACGAATACCAAGTCCCTCTAAATCAAAGAAAAGTTTTAAAGTACTCTGAAGAGAATCATTTTGCATAAGAAAACAATGTCCCTGATAAGAAGGTTGTATTTCGTTAAGCTTCCCGCATGCGATCCATCCGAATTCAGACTCTTTAAATAATAAATCATCATTTATTTTATACGTATTATTTTTCAAAGCCTTAAAAAATAAATCAGCGCTTATAAGGGCATCTACCTCTGAAGCTTCATAAAATGATTTATCAGCTAAATTTAAAAATTGTGGAATTTCTACTTTCGAAATATCCAACGTAGTACACGGAATTAATCCTGTTATCTTATTTACAATTAAGAATTCAACTGGTTCATTAAAGGTGCAATCTTCATTTGAAATAAATGTATTCACTTTCCATTTAATATTTTGGATTGATCCATTAAGACCTGTAACAAGCGTCTTAATTTTATCCCTTTTTATTCCTAAACATTCACTTATGTTATTAGTAAGAACGCATATATTAGATGCGCTGTCTAAAATGGCTCGGATTTTTATTCTCTGATTATTGGCGTCACAGACATAAATCTCTGCAGTAGAGAAAAGTACACTTTTTCTTTTTTGTTTACTTTTATTACTTAAAACACTCAATGCCTTCAATTCTGAGTCACCTTTCGCTGTATCAAGCTCTCTTATGTTTGGTTTATGCGGCGTCACCAGGCGACAAGGAGTCTTCGAATGACCTTCATTACCCATACATATTAATTTATTGTGTTTTTCCCCGCAAGCGCATTTAAATTTCGAGAGACACTGATTTTTCTTATGGTTTTGCTTTAGACATAATTCACAGAGCTTATGTGAACGAATTAATTTTAATCTTTCATGAACACTTAATTTTAAGAATGTATCGCAAAGGAATATAGGATGAAAGCTTCTACAAACAACGCAGTTTTTATTTTTATTTCCATTCGCCAAAAGAGCTTTTGATTTATGGGAAGGGGAAGAATATTTGTTTATATTAATCTTACTTCCGGTTGCAATATTTTTATTTATAGGTAGCAAAACTGATTCACGCTGCTCTAAAAATTTAATAAACTCCTCCAGGGTTGGAACTACTTTCGATTTGTGAAATAATTCGAAATTTTTCCTAGATTCTTTATCTAGTTTTTGAAGAAGAATATTTATTAGAAAAACATCACACAACTTGTTCTGTTCATACTTTAACACTTTCAAAGCGCGTAAAGTCTTTTGTATACAACCAATCATACTTCTAATGTCTTTCGCATTTTCGGATTGAATCTTTTCAAAATTTCAAATATTCTGCACATGAATGTCAACAATCAGACATTCATTATCATAGCGAGATTCCAAAGCACTGTACAAAGAGTCAAAATTATCAAAGTTACTTGCTAAAGGCTTAGCATCATTAGTAAGACAAGATCTCAGATAATACAATTTCTGCGAATGACTTAACTGAACATTATTTGTAATTAAATCATCAAATTGAGTTTTAAATGAACTAAATTCTTCATATCTTCCTGAAAATTCAGGCAAAACTAATGGCGGAATTTTAGTTTTGATTTGAAAATTTTCATTTAAATTATTTTCAATATCATTTACTGCTTTTGCAGAATTTAACTTATTGTAAGAATTAATGAGAATTTCAGTTCTTACCTCCAGTTTTTCTAGGTGATCATCGCAGTGGTTTAAATCATCATCAATAATTGCGAGATCTTCATCCTTGATGTCACTTTGTGCGTAGTACGCACTTCGTAGCTCATTAACTTTCTTTTGAAGAGCTTGAATATTTTTTAGTTTCACTTTAAGTTCAACTAAGTCCACATCATTATTTGCAGTCTCCATAAAATTTTCAAATCTAGTTATTTTCCCTTTTAGGGATGCTTTGCTTTTCATTAGAGTATCCATATCGCTGAAGTAAGCTCCAGGCACAACGGAGCCAGATGTTTAAATTATATTCTCTTAATGATTAATTTTATCGACGGACCAGCTTCACTGCTTCGTTTTTTAATTATTTTATTAAGAAAGCATCATATACAAATATTTACAGTGAAGCGGAATACAATTTAACTGTGAGCTTCGTTTTACAGTAATTGCTCACGTCAGATAGGCTTGATTTCGTTTCTCTATCTGCCTCTATCGTAGGAGGCGATCCATTGGCGAGATTCGTTGGCGTGCCCCAACACATGATTTAAAAAATTTGAACTAATTCTTAAAAGTTTGAAAAGTTGAACTAATTCTTAAATAATGTTAATATTTTAATGAATTAAAAGTAGGATGATAAAATTGTGTTATGGAGTGACACAACTGTGAAGCTGTTTAAAGCAATTGAAAATTTCATGTATACATATCATTATAAATTATCATATCAATTATATATCATTCTAATCTATATATAACTTCTAAATGGCCCATTGAGAGACATATTAACTGTGCTTCATTATATTTTCTCTTTTAAAATGTGTAGTTTTCAAATGCATCATGATGTATACTGGGTCACAAAATATTCTTTTGAAAAAAATGCATTTCATATGACTGAAAAAACGTTTATTTAAATAAATGTACTTAAACAGTAATTTGTAAAATAATTAGTTGAAGAAATGTAGTTCTACTACACAACTCATATTATTAAAATAAAATTCTAAAATGAAAAAAAAAAATCTAACAGTGATTAAAAAATACAGCAAAGAGTAAAAATGTTTGCAAGAAAGAACAAATGATGAACTGTTTTTTCCACATATACAAAGTAAAAGTGAAAAGCTTAACTTAGAAGTTTTCTAAATGATTATTACTCTTGGCAAAAAGTTGGGGGGGGGGGGGGACTTTCTAAATTTATCACCTATTTTTCAAAATTTGGTTTTTAAGAAGTATAATTTGAGTCATGGGATCATAATATGGGGGGAAAAATCAGCATGCCATTTCAAGAAAAGTCTAATTTTGTGTCAGAATTTGCATGTTAGAACAACGCTATATAAAGGAATCTAATATGTATCCCAAGCCATGCTTTTGGAACATGAAAAACACAAATTGAATTTCGCCAATCAACTGAGTAGAATGGGACATTACAAATGTCCATTTTTTGTTTGAGTTGATGTACTTCATACACATTTGGAATTGTTACGTATATGTAGCTCATGCACAACATACGTTTTTACAGTATGTTACACCAAATTTGAATTTAGTGTTTTATCAAATATTAAGGTAGCATTTATTTGTGTTATAAAAAATAAAGTTGATTATTATTTTCTTCTGTTCTTTTGAATTATGGACTCTAGATATTTGCCTTATTTGCCTACTGGTTAATCTGGCTGTGGTCAAGAATTGCAACCTATTTTGGGTAATTTCATAATTGTTATCTGAAAGAGTTCTCATTATTCATTCCTGTTTGTTCCACAAAATTGCACCTTTTGGCTGATATTAAATTGATTAGATTACTTTTGAACCAAAGCCTAGGCAATTAAAGCTGCTCAATTTCATAAGTTCAACTATTAAATATTAATCAAAATAATTAAATGCTTAAAGTGTGCAGTTACACATTACAAAGTCAATTTAATTAACACAACCTTTTAAACTTTTAAGTTTCTAAATAATTAAATGAATTACTAAAGTAATTAAATTAAATCAACTAAACCGATTACAGTTAAAAATCAAATGATTTAAAATAACTCAAATTAATTACCTAATTGGACTAATTATAAAATAAATTAAACATATTTATCCTTCACCAGCGGAAGCTGAAGCCAAAATTTCTCAGTATTTCTTGATGAAAATTTATCATCATAATTCAAGTAGTAATGCTTTTTCTTCTCAATAATGCTTTTTAACCCTAGCGTCACAAAATTTTAAACACACAATCCTGCATTTGGATATACGCATAAATTTTGAATTAGGTTTTTTTATTTGTCTTTTGAGAATGTAATATTTGGGTTTGAAAGTAATGGGTTGCTAGTGCCCAAAATAAAATACTTTTATCTTTCAAATGTGAAAGCATAAAATATTTAAATTATTTTTCAACTTTAATCTAGCTGCTATTAATTAAACTAAATTATTTAAAAGCAATAAATGCTGTTTTTAACAACATTTTTTTAAAGCTTCATTTAGTAATCTATCTGATTGATTTAGATAAAAATGGATTTAAATTTAAGATAAAAAACGATAAATCTTAATTAGTAACTTTTATAAACATTTCAATATTTTTTTTCTAGTTTATAAAAATCATTTCTAATACCATGTGGCACATAATTGATGTAGAAGGCTTTCTTTAAAAGAAAAAAAAAATATGATCTTTTGCATATTTTTTAACTGAGAAATCCTTCTTCAAGGTGTTATAATCTGAAGATTTTTAGATGCAATTATCTTGCTTTTTTAAGTATCAAATGGTCTGCTTACATGCTCACCTTTCAGTCTGACCTGTGTAACTGATTGTAATGAATTTGTAATTGGTTTATGATGAATAAAATTCTTGTAGGTAGTTTGAACGGGGGGGGGGGGG
>KK117343.1:369434-424396 GCA_000611955.2 Stegodyphus mimosarum
ATTTCTTGAAAAAATTTTAAGAAAATTACAAAATCATATGCAATCAGGCCCTCCTCCCCCAAAAAATCTTAAATAAAATCTTAAATCTTAGGATCTTAAAATAAAATTTAGAATAGTGACTTAAATGTTAAAATTCATTATTATTTTACATCCAAATTATGTTATAATTAGTTTATTAACCTTAATTATGCATTACAAAATTGGTTTAAATCTTTGTTCAATGGAATACTTTTGAAGTCACATCCCTAATTTTTCATATTTCAGGGTTGGGAGCTGTGCATGTGTAATTTGTCATTTTTTTTGCAGTATGACTGTAAATATTCAAAAATATATTTGTCTAAAATAAGCGTAATGCAATTAGTATATGATAACAAAGTTTTTTTATTAATTCATTAATTACAACACTTTTAATAAAGTTATCGAATAGCAATAAAAATTAAACTTTAAATGATTTTCATGCTTTTTAACCCCTTGTACTCGAGGCCTTTTCGCCCGCGGGGAACCAGCAACTCAAAATGCACTTTCACTACCTGTAATTCTAATTTTTCATCATCCTGCAGCCATCATGATCCTTTTCATGATCCTGATCACCATCATGATCCTTTTCTCATCATCCTTTGTCACTATCTTCTCTACTCGATTCGTTCGTTTTGTAGCGTAATCCGACGGGAATCATTGTAATTTCCTCGTTCAAAGTTGAAAACTCAAATTCTTCTGAACATGCGCTGATCTGATCTTCATGGATATTTTTAGTGCTCGAAATCTTTTGAACTGCCTAAGATTTGGCTAATAACACAAGTCAAGTCTGGTTGATGAAAATACTTTAGATAAGAATATCTTATCACATGTTGTAAATAAATAGATTGAGTTCCAAAACACCATAGCACTGGTACAGCATACATTGAGTAGATGCATCAAACCGCCTGACTGGCATAGAAGAGCTACTTAACTGGACGCTTCTGTGGCGAAAGGCTAAAGTTGCGATAGGCTATTTTTAACTCAAAATTCTATCCTATCTAAAATCTATCTCTATAAAGAACTCTATATCTATGATTGATTTGAAGAAACATTAATTTAAATATTTATTTACACTATATACAGTTAAACAGTTAATAAATCTATATATGGAATTCTACAAAACAAAGGAGAAGGCTTAATACGCCTTTCCCGTCTTGCATCTAACATCTAATTAACTTTTTCTACTTCAGAAGGGGGCACTACTGTCGCTGTATGACATCATATTTCTCTACACTTCCTACCTGAACTCATAGAGTTCACACAATTAAGAATAACAACAGTTAAATTCAAATAAAATGAAAATACTTACAATTACTTACTATCACAAATCATAAAGAGGAAAAATATCTTGAACATTGCTAAAATATAAAAAACAAATATATGAATTAAACATAAGAAATTACTGAATAATCAATAAGTTCAAAAAGTTCTTAAATGTCAGAGTTCATAGTTCAGTCAATAGTTTGTTCACAACTTCTAAAGGATATAAGAGTTGTATGGGTCTCTTAATTTGTCCTTTGGATGTCTTAATTAAACATGAACAAACCTGCTGATCTCATCCTCTGTATATATTACCACACCAAGTTTCCATAAGGGTTTGGACTTTGTAGATTCTTCCAAAAGTGTGACATCTCCAACCTTTTAATTCTTTACAAGGGCTAGGAGGTCTGAATGGTGGGCCATTTGCAAGTCAAGTAGGTATTGTTTCTTCCATCTATTCCAGAGATGTTCTAAAAGTCTTGTTTGGTACACTTGTCATTTCATCAGATGACTTCTATTGGAATTCTTGTCAATCAACCAAAGTTGAGAAAATGTGCTGTTGTCAGAAGCTCTGTTTCTTCCAAGTCATTGTAAGTATAAGTTAAAAGTCTTTGATTTATGACATATTCAATTTCTGTCAAAATAGTAGTCAACTCTTCAAAATTTAATAGGGCTTTTTCAAGTATTTTTCTCAAACAATCCTTCACAGACTTTACTAAATGTTCTTAAAATCCTCCCCACCATGCAGCACGCTCCGATAAATTTCATCTTTTTGCTGGCAATAAAATCTTGAAATATGGAAACCTTCAGTATTTTTGAAAAATATTCAAATTGTTGATTTACCTTTTGAAAGGTTTTGGTATTATCCGAGTAAATTGTGTCACAATGTCCTTGCCTTGATACGAATCGTCTAAAAGCCATCAACAAATTTTCTGTTGATATACTGGAGACTAGCTCTAAATGAAGGGTTCTGATAACAGCACAGATGAAACGAACTATGCATGATTTATCAATTCCAGTTGCAGATCTAACCAAAATAGGGCCTGCGAAATCTACACCAGAAACAAGAAATGGTGGAGTATCAACTATTCTGTCTTTAGGCAGCTGTGGGAGCATCTGTTGTGCAGGTTTTGCTGTATACTTTCTACAAATAAGACAGTTTCTAAGTATCTTCTTCACAAGCTTTTGGCCTTTCGGAATCCAGTATTCTTTTCAAAGGCTGGTCAAAGTGGCTGTAACTCCACTGTGCATCAACTTGTTATGTTCACTTTCAATAATAAGTTCCGTAAATTTTGAATTTTGAGGCAAGAGGATAGGATGCTTTTTCTTCGATGCTGAAATCAGAAAATCGTAATCTTCCTCCAAGCCATAAGATTTAAGATTCCTTTATCATCTAAAAATGGGGAAAAGGAATATATGGATGACTTCTTAGATATGCTTTTATCAGTTTCTAATGCTGAAATTTCTAGATTACATGCTACTCTTTGAATTCTACGGATCCAGAATTCTTCTGCATCTTTAAGCTCTTCAGCTGTGGGAACATCTGTCGAGTTTGCAAGTTTCCTAGTTTTCAAAGTGAAGTGTCTAATCCAAGACGTTATTCTTAATATTTTCATAAGATTACTGTACTTGGAAATATCAAACAATTCATCCTTTTCTTGTACGATACATTTATACTGTTGGGTACAAGAAAGCTTTTTCCTATATTCTAAATTTTCTTCTTCAGCAATGTCTACATTACCAGAGGGCCAAAATTCTGAAGTCTGTAAAAGCCAGGGTGGTCTATGCCAAGAAAGTTGGCAATTTCTTAAGGTAGCAACACCAGTTCCTCGTGATATGAGGTCGGCTGAGTTGTCTTTCCCATGGCAATAATGCCAATTACTGCTTTTAGTTAGTTTCTGAATTTCATAAATTCTATTTTTGATGAAAGGTTTAAATCTTTCGGGAGATCCTTGAGTCCAAAAATAAGTTATTTGAGAATCAGTCCAATGGAAGGGGATTACTTCGTATTTTAAACATTTTGCGATTTTATCACTGAATCTGGTGGACAAAAGTGCGCCCAAGTGTTTCAGTCTAGGAAGTGTAAGGGATTTTAGAGGTGCAACTCTACTGTTGGAAGCAACAAAAATTGTTTTAAAAGTTCCATTGTTCAAAACTATTCCTAGATATACCACACATCCATAAGCTTTCAGACAAGCATCAGAAAAGCTATGGAGTTCTATTTGTTTCACATCTACATCTAATATTACCTCTAAATAGTAACGAGGAATTCTGAGGTGGTTCATTTCTTAAATTTCTTCGTACCAGACTTTCCATTTATAACTAAGATCAGAAGGCAGTTCTTCATTCCAATCAATTTTGGCAGACCAGATTTCCTGAATCAGACATTTTATTCTAATGGTGAAAGGGCTATAAAATCCGACAGGATCAAAAATGCGCCCTGCAGTTTGCAGTAGAAAACATTTTGAGTTAATTGACGAGGATATGAAATTTGTTAAGTGTTGAGTGTCAAAATAAAAATTATTATTCAGGAGATTCTCGTATCGAAAATTCTTTGTGATGCCAGATGTCTTTGAGTTCTTTTGAATTAGATGCCAGTTATGTAGTGATATAACTGGCTTCTAATTCAAAATCTTCATTAAAAATTTTCACAATTTCTAAACTTGTTTTCAGGGCTTGTTCTAAATTTTGTTGACTACCAATAATATGATCAACATACAGGCAGTTGTTTAAGAGTTCTACTGTTTCAGGATATATTTCTGAATATTTTTTAAGATGATGCTTAATGGTAGCAGTGAGTAGGAAGGGACTAGATTTTACTCCGAACAAAACTCTTGTAAATCTAAAGGTTTTCAAGTTTTCATTGCTGTTATCAGGATTATCTTTTCAAAAGAATCGTGTAACATCCCTGTCTTCTTCATTCAACTCTATCTGTAAAAAGGCTTGTGTAATGTCAGCTGTAAAGGCTATCGAATTTTGTCTAAATTATCAGTAAATAAAAAATATCAGGATATAAGTTCAGACCCGTGTATAAACAGTTGTTTAAAGAAAGTGTTTTTGGTCTGTGTGCTGACGCATCATAAACTATTCTTAGTCTGCTTGTTGTTCAATCATTTCTGATGACTGTCCTATGAGCTAAATAAAATAGGATTTTGTCATTTCGATTGTCTTCCTTAACTGGCTCAATAATATGTTTTAACTCGTAATCCTTCAAAACCTCTGTATATTGAACAAACAAAGGGTTATCAATTTAAAATTTGTTACCTAATTTCTTAAATCTTTCAAATGATATCCGTATTATCTTCCATTAGGTATTTTGAATTTGGTTTCTATGGTAATCTTACTTGGTATTTGCCATTCTTATACTTGATATCAGATTAGAAGGATTTCATTATTTCTAAATCAACAGTTTTGTCGTTTTGAGTATCATTTTCTAAACCTAAGTTTTCTAGCTTCCAAAACTTGTAATTGGTCTGATATCAAGTTTTCATTTACTATTACTTTAATAGTTAATAATTTACTAAATTCATTATTTACTTTACCCTGCAAACACCACCCAAATAAAAATTCTATGGCTACTGCATTTCTTGAAATTCTTTTAATTTTACGTGTAATTATAGAATAGTAGAAATCTACCTCTATGGGAATATCAATTTTGTTACTTTGTCCACAACAGTCAGCTAATTGTAAATTTTGTAAAACTTTATTTTCCTTAGCAAAGTTCAAATCTGGAGCAGAGCGTTGGATATATTGTCGACTTTGAGAAATTCAACATATATACTAAGTTTGGGATTGCTAACATTTTCTAGTTTGGCTTTAACAACATTGAAGATTTTTTCTAATGCAGTTTTATCTTCAAATGAGTAAACAGAAAGTAATTCTTTTCTAACAATCGGAAGATCCATTTTACTAGATACGTCTTTAGTTATGAAAGGTTTCATCGAGCCATTATCAAAGAGAATTCTCACATTTTCAGATTTATTATTATTTTGAATTAATGCAGAAGCAGTTTGTAATAATATTTTATTAGATCTATTTTCATCAGAATTATATGATTTTCTTTTCAAGTTTATCATTATCTTTTTTCTGATGGAATGAGTAACAAATGGCTTTTGAATGCTTATTACAACAGAAGCTACAGTTTACTTTTTGTTTGCAGTCTTTAATTCTATGCTTTTTATCCAACCATAAAAAAATCTGCCTTGCTTCTTCAAATTCTCTTTTTTTTTTCTACACTTAAAGTTTTGCAATACAGACACTGATTCGGTTGACGCTCCTAATAATTCAACTGTTGACGGCTTACTTGTTTTGACTGAAGAAAGTTTCGATTTGAAAGGCTTTTTTGATCGCGAGAATTTATCTGTAGAATTGTAATTAATAGAAGCTGTGCATTCTCTACTAAGTACTTTGTTCCTCAGAAAGTCTAATAGACCTTTTAAATCCCAATTTTCGTCTTTAATTTTTTGTCTTTAATCAGGAACAAACTCATTAGGGAGCAATTTCAAAATTAAAGGCGTTAAAAAATTTCCATAGGAATTAGAGTCTATTTTGAATGCTTCAAGATTTCTATCTGCACTTTGGTGTGATCGAGAAGTTTGCTTAATCCGTTTACGTCATTAGGAGTTCTAACTGGTGAAATACTTAAGAGTTGTCTTAAATGCGAATTAATTAAGATGTCTGTTTGCCCAAATCTGGAACGTAGCAGTTCAAGAGCAGCTTTGTAATTATTTTCAATAAGAGTGAAACCAGAAATAGCTTTGGCGGCTGAGCCACCAAGAAAGCTTTTCAAATAAATAAATTTTTCTATTTTTGATAAATTCGGATTTTTATCAATCACATTTTCGAACTGGCCTAAAAATTCTAACCAATCTGAAGGATCACCATATAATTTAGAAATGGTTAATTTAGGAAGACAAGTGAATGTATTATTTTTGTTTTTCGAATCTGTAGTGGTTTCATTAGAAATGTTCCTATTTTGATTGTTCGAATTTTAGAGCTTATTCGATTCCTTCAATAGTAGTTTCATTAGAAATGTTCCTATTTTCGTGGTTCAAATTTTCGAGCTTATTCAATTCCTTTAATTTTTTCTTTCCTCTTAATTGCCACAGTTGAATTTTCTCATTGTATTCTAAAACCGTTGTGACTTCAAGTTCAAATTCCTCCGTTTCGAGTTTTAAATCTCATTCTATTTGAGCGTCTAAATCTTTCAAAACATTTGATTTTTTGTTTAATTGATCTAAATTTTCTTCTAATACATTTACGCTTATACTAATACCATCTTATTTAATTCAGTCTCGACTTTCTTTAATATCTTGGACACTGCGGCCCTGAATACCTTTCGTTTCGATTTGAGTTTAGCAATAAGATGCCCCATTATATAAAAATAGAAAATACAGGTTCACCTTGGAAGTCTTCGCACACTTCTAAAGTGCTAATCCAAATATTAGAAAACACGAATTTTCAAATTACAAAGATACATTTTTGGCCTGGATGCACCACTGTGGCGAAAGGCTAAAGTCGCGATAGGCTATTTTTAAGTCGAAATTCTATCCTATCTAAAATCTATCTCTATGAAGAACTCTATATCTATAATTGATTTGAAGAAACATTAATTTAAATATTTATTTGCACTATATACAGTTAAACAGTTAATAAATCTGATATGGAATTCTACAAAACAAAGGATAAGGCTTAATACGCCTTTCCCAAAAGTTAATCTAATTAACTTTTTGTACTTTAGGTGGGGGCGCTACTATCGCTGTATGACATCATATTTCTCAACAGCTTCAAATCGGCCAGGTGCCGTAGTGGCACCCCTCGAGTGCAGAGGGTTAATATAGTTTGATTTTGTTAGACCGATTAAATAAAGTTCCTTTAGCTCTTTTTTCCTCCACTATTTACAAAGCTAAAATGTCTTGCTTTACAAACTTTAATTTGATAATTTTTTTTCTAATTTTATGTGTAGTTAATAATTTACTGATCATAAATATGGTAATGAATGTAGAATTTCCAAACTGAGATATTTCTGAAGTCATGAATATATTATTTTCATTCCCGAACACTGCTGGCCAGTCATAAATTAATTTGAGAGCATATTCTAGTGCAGCAAAAGTTTCTGTTAGAGCTTTCTAGCTTTCATTTAGTGCAAATTAAACTTGATCTCAAGATGTCATAAGCGTTATTTCAACGCAAGTAAAATTAATTTCAGAATTTGTGGAACTTAGTTCAATTTTAAATTCAGCAAAAACACATTCTGCAAAGTTAAATTTCTATGGAAAAAATAGGTTAGGTACAGTTCAGATTAAGACAGTATGTATAATTTATACAAATCTGATATTATTGTAATTAGATGTTAATTGAAAGGGTTTATGAGTGCTTAATAAATAAATACATGATAGAATTAATTTTTTAAATAACTAGTGGTTTTTGCTTTGAACAATCTGTGATGCAATTCATTAAACATTTTGTGTAAGGAGTGCAAAGTCTTCAATACTTCTCATAATATTCTCTTCTTCTTCTTCTATCCTGTTCTTTATTCATTTCGGTTAATTTACGTTATAAAATCAGATAGTTCCTGTGCCTTTTTAAGGCTCTTTATCATTTTTACCAGTGCTGCTTTTACTATTAGGCTGGTGTTGTAAGATCATTCAATTCTTTGTTTGTCCTTTCATTATTTTCATTCTCAGCTACTTTTTTTTTAAAATTTTTTTATTTCTCTTTCTTTCACAATTGAAAATCGTTTGCTGCCTATTGCTTCAGTTTTCTTGAATTAATTTCAATCAGTGGAAATCCTTTGATTAATCAGAACCTGACCATCACTAATGCAAGCAAGCATTCATTGTCGATGAATTTACTTGTTCCATGAGAGTTTAATAATTTCTGTGCAGTGCATTATGTTGAATTGCTTTCAAAATGCATTACTACCATATTTATTAAACATGCCTGATATTATAGGTCTTGAATGTTTTTATGAATCCTTGATCTATTGGCTAGGTGAAGGAAGTGGTTGATCTATTGGTTAGGTTAAGGAAGGAATACAACCTCTACATTTGGAGCAAAGTTATGAAATTGATAATTAAGAGAACTTTAACCCTGCTGATATGGGTATGAAAAGAGTTTTGACTCAATATTTTTAAATTGTGGTCTATGGTTGAATGGTCCTGAGTAATTAAGAGGATCTTCAATTGAAAATAAGTTCAACTAAGACATTCTGAGTCTGTCAAAAGAAGCACTGAATGAAGAAAGGACACCTTGGACAAGGCTTACATGCATAATTTCTTGGTGTTTGAGATTTCAAAAAAATTATTCTATAATTCCTGGGAATACAGATTAGGGTTTCTTGTCTACGGAAGAGATGTATGATGCTAAAAAGATGATAGTGAAATACCTTCAGCAGTTATATTTTCCCACCGAATTAAATTGCCTAAGATCAGAAAAGCCTGTATATTTAAGTAACAGAATTCTCTGCTTGTCACCATTCATCAATGAAACTGAAATTTCAAGAGTAGGTGGCAGAGTGAGAAATTCCTAGATTCCAAAGGAGCAGAAGCATCCAGTTTTGCTTCCAAAAATCTTCATCTCACTGAAATGCTCATCAGATTTGATCATTTGTAGCATCTGCATTCTGCTTCTGCAAGTTGCATGCAGCAGAAGTTTTGGATCATTACTTCAAGACACATAGTTAGAAAAGTTTGTAGGAAAATGTTATGTGCTTTTGCAATTGAGGAAAATGTTATGTGGGTAGGAAACTTAGGAAAATTTGCAACTGCCCACGAACCATTCAACAATTTATGGCTGACTTTCCACATTCCCGAGTTCTTCAGTCTACTGCAATCTAATGTATAGTTATTGATTTCTCTGACCCCTTTGCAGTTAAATATTTAAAAAAAGGAGGAAGCCATAATATGAAATGTTGTATGAAACTTCTGTCTGCATATGCTTTGCAGCATGAAACTAGTGAGCAGTCTTTTATCAAAGGCCTCACCATGTCTGAAGAGATTCTTATCCTGTTGAGGAAAGCCATCGGAAATCAACAGTGATTGTGGTATAAATTTTGACTTCAGCCATTGGCTTCAGTGCTTGAACAAAATCTCCTCAATGATAACACCAAACTGGAGAGGTGGAGAATTATGCAATGAATGTTGCAACACTTTTGGAAGAGATATTCTTCTGAATAGCTGTCAACACTGCAACCCAAGCTTAAGGGGCACAAGGCCTCAAAAAATCTAGAAGTGGGAGATGTTGTATTGTTTGAGCATAAAATTTATCTCCTATGCAGTGAATGTTGGGTGAGATTATAAAGACATGCCTTGGTAAAGACAAAGTGTATGTATTTGATATATAAGCTGTAAAAGAATACTAAAGTATCTAATAGCAAAACTTTGCTTGTTTTCAGCAGCTTAATTTAGAATTAGTACAACACTTAAATAGGCACTTTTAAACTTTTTATTTTCTGTTTTTGATTTTATTAAGCAAAACACTTTTATTTTAGTGTTTTATGTTTTGTTTCAAATACTTTGTTTTTAGTTAATTTCATATATTTGCTAATGGTTGTACTGAAACTCCCCCTGGTTGTTTTAAGAGTGGCAGTATATTAGAGATTGGTTCCCAGCTTTTATTTAGAATGAATCAGATGTGATCTTGAGAAGTCACTAGTATTAGTTCTTTAGAAGTAAAATTAATATCAAAGTTTATAGAATTCAATTACCTTAAGTCTTTATTGCAAGATGAATGTAGTTTTTCTTTGGTTATTTTGTTACTGATTAAGCATGCTCTTAAGTCTGGAGACTAAACATTATTCGAGAAACTCCCGAGCATTCTTGACCATGGAGTATATTTGAATAGTGTGTCCATCGCTTACTACTGTGAAGGCAATGGCCTTAAATTGTGAAACAGTGTGATGGGAATTATTGTAACAATATTTAATTTAGAGTATTAAATAGCCAGAGACCTGTGGATACCTTGTATAATGTGATTTTTTTTTTTCTTAACAGTTTCATAATGATGCACTGTTGCCATGAAGAACATTTAAATAAATTTTATGCATATGCTTTGACTCACAGTAGAATATATACTGAGCTGGAATGTACTACTTTATTGGAAGGTATAAATGAGTATAATATACCATCGTGGAAGGGGGGGGGGAGGAAGCAGCATGAAAGTATTTAACATAGAAATGTTTGTGAAAAAGAATGATTAGCAAACAGCATTTTACCAGAAATGAAAGGGTTGTATAATTATTTCAAGTATAAATGAAGTCGAGGTCCACATTTTTTTTAATAAATAAATTATTGGAAATATTTTAGATTTCACTTCAGAAGGGAATAATAACAATAATAATAATTAGTACAAATGAATTACTGTTTATTGTATTTTTAATTGAAAATATAAACTGCAATGAAGTGATAATTTTATGTATCCATACTTTTTACTTTATTAAATTTTGTTGTAACTATTTTAATTATCTGTTTTCTAAGTTGAAAAGGCAGGGAAGCTATACTGACAGGGAGGAGGAGGGGAACCCAACACCAAGAAGGAATTGTGCCAGACAAACTAAATTTGGTAGGCAAATTATACATCTGAAAGATGAAGGTCTATGCAAATTTCGTGTGAGATGCGCAAGTGTGGCACTAGTAGTGCCACTACAAACATGCAAATCAGGTTTGCTTTAAATACACACTGTAAAATTCATGAGTATTATTAATTGTTGAGATTTGACGTAACGAGTTGATGTTAGTCAAGAATGCCTTTAAGATGATGAAGAAACCATTATGAACAGCTCAGTGAGTTTGAATGAGTTTGTATAATAAGGTAACGAGAAGGATGGATTATCTTTCCATGATATTGCAGAGACTTAACAGGAATCGGCTGAGAGGAAGACAGTAGTGTTGATCGTATGGCTGTGATGCATTGCACTGCATCTGCAATGGAAATTTGAACTGCAGTTAGACCACAGTGATGCAATGAACTGTTACAAATCTGTTGCTTGACGGAAAGCTGGGAGCCAGATACCCTGTAGTATGCTTTTCACCGACTCCAAACCACTACTGTGTGGGAGGTCAGGGGTGTAAAGCTAAAGCTAGAGCTCATTGGAGGACGGAGTAGAAATCTGTTGTTTTTTGATGAAAGCTGGTTTTGCCTTGGTGCCAGTGATGGTCAGAAGGAGTTCAGAAGGATTAGTTAGAAGGAGGCCAGGTAAGTACCTGCTACCAATTTCTCTGTGGCCTACACACACTGGACCTACACCTGGAGTTATAGTCTGGAAAGCAGTTGTATATGAAAGGACATTGTCATGGTTATCCCATGCATCCTGACTGCAAATTTTTATGTAAGTCTGGTGATTCAAGTTGTTCTGCTATTCATGAACAGCATTCAAGGGGATGTTTTCCAAGGGGATAATGCTAGCCCTTATACCACTTTTGTAATGCAACATGTTCTACAGAGTGTTGACATAGTGCCTTAGCTAGTTCACCAGATGTTTCAGTCGAGTATGTATGGGACATTATTGCAGACAACTCGAGTGTCATCCACAACCAGTATTAACCATTCCTGTATTGACCGACTAAGTGCAACAGGCATGGAACTTCATCCCACAAATTGACATCTAGACCTGTATGACACAGTGTGTGCTTGCATTCAAAACTCTGGCAGTTACACTTGTTATTAATGTATGAGCATTTCATATTTGAAATGCCTCTTCTCGTGCTTGCTTTAACCTGTGATCTTGAAAATTTAATCAGTTAAATATGTTACCTAGACAAATGTATTAAAGTTATTGTTTTCATAGTTCAAACTAAAGACAAGTTTTCTTAATATTGCATGTTCAATATAATTTCCTATTACAAATTTTAAAAACTGAAAATATGTAATATAAAATGGAGAAGAAATATTTATGAAAAAAAATTTTTTTTTTCTGTATTTGAAAACGAAAGTACTCTTTACATGATTTTCAGTTTAAAAAAATAAATTTTACTTATTCAGAATACATTTGGCTTGAAAAACTAATGTTAAATTATTTTTAGGTTTTGGTCGTCTTTATGGATATCCTGTAGGTGTTATAGGAAACAATGGTGTGTTATTTTCAGAGTCTGCATTAAAGGTAATTAAGAAATTAAATCACACTAAACACTTTGTATACTGAATTACAAATTTGTCCACTTATGAAATGAGAGTATTAAGGCACATAGTTCTGAATAAGAAATAGAGTAATGATGTAAACAAACAAATTTTTTATATAATAGTTCATTATAATTGAAATAATTTTTCTGCTAAGTGCCATATTTTGTATTAAACATTTTATTAAAAAATATACGTATTTTAAATTTTAATGTAGTTATTTTGAAAATTTAATAAAATATTTGCAACTGTTTTATAAAATGCGATGATAAACTTAGCTGTTGGAATTTCAGTAATTGAAACTAAACCCTCCCACTGAAAAAAGAAGGTAGAAAAGTTCATATTTTGATTCCAAGTATCTTCTAGATTTCATATTTTAAGCATTCTTTATGAGTCCACTTATTCAAAAATAACACTTCTTAATGTAATGAAATTTAAGCATAATTTTAGATACTGTTATTTTATTAGGAAAATTAATACAGAAGGAAGAGGTAATTCTGTTAACAAAAATTCAGCTTTTTTCTGCTGAACTTCATAATTATTTGATGCTTTTATAACTAATTGATTCACATTTCTCTTATAGCTATATTTTGTCCATAAATTACTTCACAGTATCAAATAATTCACAAATTATAAATTAATATGCCATAAAATTGTTTCATAATTAAGCTATAATTTTTTTCTTACTTATGAAATCAGTTAATATAAATTGTGATAATTAAAACTAATAAATAACAAACTCATATAAAATGATCTTTCCTGTAACTGATATCTCATTATATATTTTATAGAATAATTGATCTCCCGTCATGAAAAATTTTAATAGTATCATATGTTTGGATAGTATTCATAATGTAATTGAAGAACACTGCATTAGGCACATAAAAAAATCTAGATTGTAATACAAATACTGGAAGAAAAAGATTTCATCATCAGGTATGTTTTTTCAGAATTTTTAATGAATAAAGTTTTCATTTAAAATGCTGCAGAATAAATAAATACAGTCAAAGTCTACTATAACAGTTATCAGAAGCTTAAGATATAATTATTCATTTTATGTTCATGCTTGTAAGAACTGTTGTTCACACATTTGACACTTTTTTGGCTTGTGCACATTATGCCTTTAAATTTTAATATTCAGTATGTAAAACCAGCAAACTTCATCATTGTTGAAAAGGTCTTTTCCACAGTATTAATAAAAGACATCATCCTAAACAATTTTTTTCAACATTTCAACATCAAATATTTAAACTCCCCAATTTTAGGATACTTTGTTGTGAGAAAATGTTATTCTTTTTCTGAAACCTTTCCAGCCAGTTATTTGAGCTAGAAAAGGTCTGCAAAATTCTTGAACATTTGTGTTATTTTCCTTATTGGTAGTGCATATATGAGCCAGTTTCCTTTAGAAATCCCTCCACAAGATTATTCCTCCCTTAAGCAGATAAACCTCACATACTTAATCATAATCAAACAACACTGGTCTGGTATCTGGAGCATTTATCCAGATAGCAGTAGATTTCTGAGAGGACTTAACAATTTTTGCCATTTCTGCTGTGCCTTTTCACATCTTTATACTATCTTTCTCTCTGTTCACAGTTAATTCATCCAATTTTTTTCAAGACAAAAAATGATCAAGTCCTGCTTTTTCTTCACAGTACTAACAGTATGTTTAGGTTTGTATTCTTGGCAGCTTAATTACATGTGTTCTATATTTTCTAATAATACTTTGTTTATATCTTCAGTGCAAAATAATTTGTATTTACAGTTATTCTCGAGTTTTTTTGCAATACATTTTCACCTGTATAAACTGAAGAGAGTTAAATCAGTGAATAAAAAACTTTATTCATTTGGAAATGCTAGAAAGAAGATCATTTTATCATCTGCTTATTCTGTCCCTTATCTGATGAAAATGCTCTGTAGTTTCTCAACACATGCTTATTTAGCCCTACTTTATGATCTATGACCTTCCTTCAGTGTTGCATCTACTTATGTAGACTTCTGTCGGAAAACAAAGAATGATTGGGGCCCAAAGTAAAAGAGCAATAAAGTTATATATGTGTGTATATATATCGTTACGAATTTTGTTCAGGAAATAATTTTAATGAAATTATACATGAAACTAATATTTTTTGTGTAATGCAACATATAATGCTTAGAAGAGATGAAGCTGTGCCGGAAAAATAAGATTGCAGGAGGCAAGGCTATTTAACCTTAAGTAAATGACTATCTCAATAAATTGGCGAGATATTGCCAAGCTGGTGGCAATTTTGGTGACTGATTTTTGTCACCAAATGTGGCAAAAATTTGCCAAAAGTCGCCAAACTTGGCGATATTTTGGTCTGGTCTCTGTATAACTAATTCAAACTGTAATTTTGTAGTTGATCCTTGTATATATCCCTAACCGTAACCGGGCCTTAGATGTCACTTTATGTGCCTTCCAGTAATTTCGAGAAATGGAAGGTGCTAGAGATTTCTTGGCGGCTGGATAAAAATTGTAAAAGACAGAAGAGAGCATCTGTTCTTTTTTTAAAATATATTTTGTTATTTTTTGTAAAAAGTTTTTATGGATTTAAAATTGTAAAGCAAGATATCTTGAAATCTCAGATTGTACATTTTTATGTTAAATAATAAACATATATGTATGATTTTTTTTTCATTAATGGAAGGACTAAATTTTTTTAGGGTACACATTTTATTGAACTGTGTTGCAAAAGAAAGATTCCCCTAATATTTCTTCAGAATATAACCGGTATGTTGTTCATTAATGAACCAATTTCTCTCTTAAAAATTTATAATACTTATCAGAAATGTTATAAAGTGCTTACAATGCAAGAAAACTATTTGCTTTTTTAGATCATTTATGAGATATTATAAACACATTATAGAACAGTATAGTGATTCACAGTTTTTGATTATATGGTTATGCTTTCATGTGCAGCTAAGGCACACTATATTGCTTTAATTAAATATATGAATAAATTTGTTCTATATATTATATGACTTAAAGAAATAAATGTTTTAAAAATTGAATGACTAATTTTACTTTTATATGTAGTAAATAATGTTATATTTCAATTTGAACAAATCTTAGAACTGCTGACTGTCTTGCATAATATCCAAGTGTGATTCAAATATTTCATTAAAAAAACTTTCCATAAGATGTTTTGCCTCTTGCTTGTAAAAGAAACAAGTACTGTTTTCTGTACATTAATATATTCTATGATTTCTTTTTCATGCTAATTCAGGATTCATGGTTGGAAGGGAAGCAGAAGCTGGAGGAATTGCCAAACATGGTGCCAAAATGGTGACAGCTGTAGCCTGTGCTAAAGTTCCTAAATTGACTTTGATAATTGGTGGTTCATATGGTGCTGGAAATTATGGCATGTGTGGTAGAGCTTATGCGTAAGTATAGGTTTCCTATTTGTTGGAGGAACAACACATATCCATGCCATTTTTATTACATCTTTTATTTATGTAATGACTATTAGGTAATCTTAATCCATACATTGATGGAATACAAAATATATTGAAAAAATAAATTTTGAAAATATCACTCTACTTAAAATTTTGTGTTTTCCTTAATCTAATTTTATAGATTTGAGAATCAACAGATAAAAAAGCAAAAGAGTTTACTCTCAATATTGATATGAATTTCAGTAAAACGTTTTTTCACTTGTGACATTATATTTGGCACAAATTTCGAAGAAATTAAATTGATTTAATTTATTTTTTTGTATTTTTAATAAATATGGGTAGAAAGAAGTGTAAATAGTAATTGAAATAAAATAATTATCTTGACTACATAATTAGGCCAGCACATTATTCAAAGTACCAAAAATCAACTAAAGTGTGTGTGGGGGGGAATTAAAAAAAGGAGAAAAGGTACTTTCTTACCAAGATAAAATGGCTTACCATAATTTTATGTGACGGTGAGATTGAAAATGGTGAGAATGAAAATGATTGTTTGTGAAAATGGTCATTTTCTCGAACAAAATCAAGTGAGCTAATGCACATACGCATAATAAACTAATGAGTTAAATAATTCATTATTTTTGAATGGTCCAGCAGCTTAAGTCAAACAGTATTTTTATTTTATAAAAATGGTGGTTATCAAAACAAATGTTTCATTTAGATAGGTTGATAAATAATAATAAAAGGGATTTAATTTTTATATTTTTCTTTTTTGCTTTTTAATTTACATGTATACTCTTACATGGAAATAAGCAAATTTGCAGTCATCATGAATACATAATGTTTTGGAATAATATGCTTTTTTCAAAATAATTTACAAATATATATAAACTGTCTGATATTTTGTCTTTATTATTAATCCTTTTTTTGTGGAATAATGGTCATAATTTTAATTGCATTCTTCAAATCTTTTTAACATAAGTATATGAAAACAATGCATAAATTTATCTAAGAATTTTTTTATAAATATTTGTTTTTCATTTTTATTTTAGTCCAAGATTCCTTTATATGTGGCCAAATGCAAGAATTTCTGTAATGGGAGGAGAACAAGCAGCAAATGTCCTTGCTCAAATTACTCGAGACCAACATCAAAGAGAAGGAAAAACTGTAGGTTCCTTTTTAATTGGATATATATAATCATTTATAAAGTTCTAAAATCCATACTAAAATATTTTATCAGTTTTTTAATAAAATTAGAGTGAATAATTGACTACGTAGATTTTTATATGAGGATTCAAGCAATGTTTAATCAGTTAATATTTGTATTTGTTTACTTCAATGTATGGTACATTACTAAGTTTATCCATACAAATATTATGTCCATTAATTATAAATTTTATTTTGATCACATCTGAAAGTAATTTGATAAATAAAGGTTTTTCTTTCACTACTATCGGTTTTTTCGATATAAAAATGTATAAAAATTAAAAAATGAAATTAGACAAAATACATAAAATTTGAATGTCTAATTAAATGACATTTTACATCAGAATTTAATTAGGAATAGTTCAGTAATCTGAACATGCATTATAAAGTGAATTAAAGTCAGTTTGAAATTCCTTTGAAATGGTATGCACAGTGTGGAAAAACCTCATGGTTCTCTTGCAAAAAATCTTTCGGTTTTTAAGATTTTGAAGTCGGCAGGTATGTATGTACAATAAAGTGAAAAGTAAACTGGCGCATTGCATACATGAGATATGATAATGAAACTCTCCATACAAAATCAGAAGAGAACAGTTTATTGTTCCACAACTTTTGAGAGATGCACTGCATCAGTTATCAGTATTTTCAATATGGCCAAACACAGATCATTCACATTCAAGTGTAGCTAATGTATTGAGAACTTTATGCATGATTTATGATAAAAATGTGATATATGTTAGTGCAGAAAATACTATCGTCAATCAAGAACTGTGTGCCTGAAAACCATTCATGTGATATTTGTCACTTGATGTCTGCAAAATGGAATCTCAGTGCTTGATCTGATAGTTATAAAACCAATCATTTTGTGTCAGTTGGTGCATGAAAATTTGGCATTAATTACATAACGCTACAGACCCACCACAAATTATGTTGACTATCCAGAATGGTAATGGATTTTTGAAGATGTTGCATGTCTTTGTTTCGCACTGCCAGAAAATTATTTCATAAACTTTTGTACAGGTGTCAGCAATGTGCATGCACTATTGATTGCATTACCGATTTTTAAATTTTCCATGTACATATTTAAAAGAAAATCACAGCTCCATGCTTTTGATATCAATTACCATTATTATCAGTAAAAAATCTGATATATACACCTCATAACTTCCTACGGAATATTAAATTCTATGTATTTCTTGCATTTCATTTAAACTTCTTTCCTCGAATATAATTAGGGATATATTTCTCATTCAATTAATTTAATTCTCACTGCCCGACAAGGCAAAAATACGCAAAACCTCAAAATATCTTTGATAACAATCATATATGTAAGATGTAACAAAATATAATAACTGCTTAAAAAAAGAATTGGCAACCTCAAAATTAACATTCTAGGTTTGGTACTCTTCCCCTAAATTCATCTGTTCTCCCAAATTCGGGATCTTTCTACGTTATGTAACGCTACTTGAAAAGGTCAGCCAAAACTAAAATTAACCTATCACATATTAGCTGTACTTACACATCAGATTTAGTATGAATACTCTTGGCACTGGACATTGGTAGTTCTGACCTGGGTTCAGTTCCAGGCAAACTGGTTGGCTGCATGGGTGTTGTAAGTTATAAATTCTCAAAAATTTCTTATACCAATAATTCCTGAATTATTAAAAATTTCTTATTTCTTCAACTGATTTAATAATGAATTCATGTGACCGATTGAAATAGAAAATTAAAAATATTTTTCAATATTTTCTAAAAATAATTTTTTTATTTTGTTTTTTTCTTTCAAGTCAAAACTGATATTAAACAGTTTGATGCTTTGGGGGAAGAAAAAGTATAATAAATACTTTATTCATTGAAAAGTACTGTATGCCACTATTTTAAAATTTTAACAGTTTCTAAAAGTGTTATTCAGGAATATGAGGCCCACCAGCAGCGAAGCGGTAAAGTCACTGAATACTGGTAGTTCTGTCCTGGTTCGAATCCTACGAACGGGCTGCCTGCATGGGTGTTTTTCCTCATGTGTAACTTGTATATGTGCCAGTTTCCCTTAGAAAGTCCTCCACGAAGGCATCCCTTCCCTTAGGTAGACAGCAATTGAGGCTTTGCTGTAATCACATACACACCAGGAATAAGAAAATGGAAAATTTTCTTAAAATTAGATATTCATTTTCCAAAGATTACTACTATATATCAGAAAATTTTGCAATTTGTTATGAAATCTTAATCTATTGCAGTGGACTGATAAACAAGAACAGGCTTTGAAGAAACCTATCATTGAAAGATTTGAAGAAGAAGGGCATCCTTATTATTCATCTGCTAGGTAAGCAATATCTTGTAGCTGTTATAGTAAAGATAAATTACTTTAGTGATCTGTAATAAGAGCTTATCAAATTTAAAACTCATATTAATGAAGATTACTAAACTGTTACTTTCCCAATTAAGTTTTACTAATATTTATTCAACCTTTTTACTTCCTTGTACGAAGTAAAGGAAGTATTGTAATCGTGAAAAATTTGGGGGATCATATTTCAATGAAAATATCCATTTCAGCTGCTCTCAAAACCATTTAAAGATGTTTTTGTGGACATCTGGATGTACGGACAGAATAAAGGTCTGTAAAATGGATTCAGAAGAGATTTTTCTCTTGACATTTTTGCGTACATATGTATCTTGCTGAACTCAAGAATGAGTAGCCATAGAACATTGGAATTTGGTATATGGGACTGCTATAAACATGTAGTTGTGCACCTCCTTTTTTGTTGAAATCGGCTGCACTAATTGTGTATAAATATATATATTCCCACTTTGTTTTACCTAAGTCAGTGAGCTGAATTTTGTTATTCTTATATGCCGGTAAATTGTTCATTTTTTGCTTTAAAAGTATTGAATTAAGCGGTTTTTATGTTCTGGTTAAGGTTTTTTTGCCTTTAGCTAATATCTGCTTGCAATAGTTGCAGAATTATCAATAATTTAAAAGTTTAAGTGATGAGTTAATCCTAACAAACCATTATTTGTTTACATTTGAAACTCGGATTAGTGAATTAAGTCAGTTTCTCCACCTTCAATGTCTTTTTGCTGAGTGGGACCAAGAGTAAGCTTTCAGTTTTGAGCACTGAAAAATCCACCTTCTTGCTTGCCTTTGCATAGAAACTAATTTAAATTTTTAATTTTTTTTTAAACTGTATTTGATGTTTTATGTTTTTCTGTATCTCACAATTTTTAAGGAAGGCGTTTTGAGTTTTTATAAATATTTATTTATTGCAAAAAATTCAGAGGTGAAAAAGATATTGAACTTGTAAATTCTATGAAATCGAACGTGGAATTGTCTTAGGTTCACCACAATTAAGCATCACACTGGCATCAATAAAAGTTTGGCTATTTTTTAAAGTCCCCTAGAAACGGAGTAGTACCAATTTGAATGTTTTAAGTATCTGTACCTAAGACAAAGTCTTAAGAACAGACATATAATCAAGAATTTTTATTTAGGGGTTTCAAAATTGTATATATAAAATTTTCAGGCAATTTTTTGGATGAAAAGAATTTTTGTGAAGAAATAAAAAGTTTAACTTCCATCCAATAAACAGAAGCTCTTGAAAAATTCTCCAATTATAAAATTTTGAAGTTTTTAATTTGGCAGCTTGTCATATGTAATTTAGTTATCATATTTGTCTATTTAATATATTATTCTGAAATATTAATCGATAAATGTCAAGAGAGAAGAATATCAAGCAATAAATTACTACATATGCAAGTATTGTCATTGTGTTAATTTCAATTCTTTAAAAATATTTAGTATGTATTTGTATGAATATTGAACATGATGATGCTAATTAAATAGTTTAAGTAAACAAATAATTATCACTATAAGAATGAATTATACACCAAATCTATTTAATTAAAATCCACAAAATTAGTCTGCCATCTTGAAAGAAAATACATAAATTTAATTATTACTGTTAGGAAATATTTGCTTTTTTTACCGATATGTTGATATGTTACCGGCTTATTCTGAAAATGCTTGGAAGTATTTCTATTATAGATACCTAAGTGATTTTTTTATATCGAAGTACATGTAATTTTCTTATTTAAGGTTATGGGATGATGGAATTATTGACCCAGCAAATACAAGAAAAATCCTTGGACTCAGTTTAAGTGCAGCTCTGAATGCATGCATTGAAGACACTACATTTGGGGTCTTTAGAATGTAAGAAGAAGAAAAACTGTTATATTGTAAATACTATTACTACATTTATTTTATATAATAAAAATATTATGAAATATTTTTCTGTATTTTTTAACATTTCTTTCCATTAAAGCACACTTTTTTCAATATTTGGTTTTAAAATGATCTTTTAATTAAATATGGTAATTATATAAAGGTAAAAATATATCTATTATTATTTTGAATTACTTTGTTATAGTTTTGATAAGCCTCATGTGATAATTTTTATAATAATAGAGCTGAAAAGCATAACTTTTTTTGTGCAAAATTTCTCCTATAAAACAGTGATTGCAGGGAGCCAATACCACATTTATATCCATTATTTAAAATAATCATATTATTTGTTTACTTTACTTACAAAATTTTATAATAAAAGTGGTGGAATTCATGTGTAACGGAATGAATTAAATAAATGTAAAGTACTGGGTTATTTCAAAAGAAATGTACTATTTCAATAATTTTATAAATAAGTGTAAGATATGTATTACCTTTATTAAATTGTACAAAATTTTGTAAATCTGTTGAAGCAATTTTAAAATAGTTTATGTGCTACTCTTTGGGGATAGTGATACCTTAGCTTCATTTGTACTTTTTGAACAGCTAGTCAAGAAAGGTAAAGTCTAGCATTATTAGCAACATAGTTTATGCTGGTTCTGACTGTAAAACCTTCATCTGAATGCTTCACTAATCACACAGTACATATTATCTGTATGGTCATCCAGTTTTTGACATCTGAATATATTATCCATCTGAGTCAAATGCAGAAATAGAAGCTGTGATACAGCACTTCAGTTGATTTAAATTTAGAGAGGAAAAGGTCTGCTTGTCATACATCCCTAAGAAGAAATAGTCAAGGAGTTAAGACTTCATTGTATTCTGAGGACACCAATCAGTGCATGAAGTTTTTCTTTGAATTTCTACTGCATTCTTTCTTCTTAATATGCTGCCATGGTGGAACCTCTGTTTAATGGGAGAATAGAGCTGTTGTTATCCTTTTACAGTAGTGGTATCAACTCATTTGATATTTTGAAAAAAGAGATTTCCGACACTATTAATAGTCATCTGCGAAAAGAAGAAAGAACCATGCACTTTTTTACTAAATAGAGTACAAAATATGTTTTATCTTAATGAAATCTAGTATATATTGTAATGTTGTTTGAGAATTTTCAAATCCCTAAAACTAAATATGTTGCTTGTTTACTTTTTTTACTTGCTTCCACATATATAAAATATTACCATGTAAGTGATTAGCAAAAACATTTTCAAAATGATTTCTCAGTATGGTATAGAAATCAAGACTTTGTTGAGCTCATTTAAGTTCTGCAGTCATTGCAATAAAAATGTTCCATTTTCTGGGTTTTGTTGGAAGTTGTTACAAACATGATCAATTAATTCTTCAGATTTATAAAATTATCCAGGACACTTTTCTTTGCACAAACTGTCCTTCTTGTTATAGACAGAGGTACTGTTCTGTTATCAGGACCAGAATCGTCACCAAATATCTTGCTAAACTCGCCAAGAGGTGATTCATATGAAGTCACCAATGTTTTAAAGTCGGTACAATGCTTAAATTTTAAAAATGCCATTTAAAATTGGCAATGAGAATACATAGTCTAAGGATGTAACTCACTTGTGTTTTTATTATTATTGTGTTTACCGTGAATATGAAAATTTGGGACTTAACTATTGATGAAACATCTTCAACACAATTTCTTCAGGAACAAGGAAATATTCACTGTGAAAGAAAATGCACAAGAAAGCATAAAATGAAGCTCTACTTTAAATATATGCAAGCATCGAAAAGGGGATGTCAAGACATGACATGCCAAGAAAAAAAGATTACATAAAATTGGTTTGAAGGATTGAGAATCAGTTTTGCAGTTTGTTTCATTTATGCATAGTGTTTGGAATTAACTTCCATTGAGTTTGATCAGTATCAATTGATATGAATCAATGCACTGTTGTTGATTGGAACAGTAACATAAGGAAAGCTGTGACCATGCTTTAATGTGTCATAAATATAGACTAACACTGTTAAATTCTAACAACTTCGACTGATTCTAAACACTGTCAGTTAAAATAGGTGGCATTAGTAATATTCTCAACGTCTGTTTTTACTTAAAAAAAACAGCTTTCGTCACATCCTTCTGCCCCAGTGGGTGTGCAGCAGGACTTGCAGAGAAATAAAAGAATGTTTTTTTGCTTGCTGTGCCAGAAATTAGTTTAACGTTAATGAAAAAATTATTATTGATGGCATTGTAATTTACTGAGACTGTTGGAAATGGTATAATGTTGAAGAATAAATAGCGGCCAGATTTGAACATTTCTGCGTTACTATTGAAAGGTTATGAGACAGTGCGGAATGGCGAAATAAACATCAATGCGGCACTGACCATGTAGAGACATTAGGTTATTACGAAGCAGGAGAGGTGAAAAATAAGCAACGCCTTCGCCGGCAATCGAACCACGGACCTCTCGGTTACGCGTCGAGTATGCAGACCACTACACCACGAAGGCATGCGAAGGGGGTTTTGGGGACCCAATCGTCAAATCCCGGTGGTGGAGAATCATCATCCACCACCTTTTTAGTTCGGGCGCCAGTGTACAGACATTTGGTTATTACGAAGCAAGAGACATGAAAAAATGAGCAACGCCTTCGCCGGGAATCGAACCACGGACCTCTCAGTTACGCGTCGAGCATGCAGACCACTACACCACGAAGGCATGCGAAGAAGGCGGGAGAAATACCTCATAACCATAACCAATTAGATTTTTATTTAATGAAGTTTATGTACCATAAGTAATTAGCAGCATCCTAAAACCCAAATGTTTTCAGACATTTTAAATAGCTTCATTTTTATGCTTCCACATCAATCTAAATTTGCTAACCGATTTTTTTTCCCCTTGATTTCTTTGACAACTTATTTAAATTATTTTTCCCTTGTATTTTTCTTCAACTAAACTATATCATACATATTTTGGGATTATTTTTATGCTGCGAATTTTTCGCTAGCAATATTTGAATCCGATCTCAATAACAGAACAGTACCTAGATAGAATATCTGTTTGGAAGTAATTATCAGAAGCTTGGTCAAATTTACATTGAACCATGCTAACAGATTCTATTTTGCTGAATTCTAAAATACAGAATGCTTTCTCCATTGCAGATGTGGCCATTTATTTATTAGATGTGGCATGTATTGGGTTGGCAACTAAGTAATTGCGGATTTCACTCATAGATGGCTTCAGTTGAATTTTTAGGTTTGCAGACATAGTACAAAACATTTTGTTATTTGATAGTTGGCAATTCAACTGTGAATCGGTAAAAAACGTTTTTTGATCGGTTGCGTAGTTTTCGTTTGGCATTCGTTGAAAAATGGAAAATCAAAAGGAACATTTTCGTCATCATTAACAGCTGCGATTTGCTAAAGAAACGCAATGAAAAGGATCCATTTTTAAAACGACTGATAACTGGCGATGAAAAATGGGTTGTTTACAACAATATCAAGTGGAAAAGATCGTGGAGCAGGCCAGGTGAACCAACTCAAACAACATCAAAAGCTGATATTCATCAAAAGAAGGTTTTGTTATCAGTTTGGTGGGATTACAAAGGAATTGTCTACTTTGAACTCTTACCACCCAACCGAACGATCAATTCTGATGTCTACATTGAACAACTAACAAAATTAAACAATGCAGTTGAAGAAAAGCGGCCCGAATTGACAAATCGAAAAGGTATTGTATTCCATCATGACAATGCAAGGCCACACACATCTTTGGTCACTCGGCAAAAATTATTGGAGCTTGGTTGGGATGTTTTGACACATCCACCATATAATCCTGACCTTGCACCATCTGATTACTTTTTGTTTCGATCTTTACAAAACTCCTTGAATGGTAAAAATTTCAATAATGATGATGATGTCAAATCGTACCTGATTCAGTTTTTTTGCTAATAAAAACCAGAAGTTTTATGAACATGGGATTATGATGCTGCCTGAAAGATGGCAAAAGGTCAATACATTACAGAATAAAGTTATTTAGTTCCATGAAAAAATTGTCTTTGATTTTCTAAAAAAAATCCGCAATTACTTAGTTGCCAACCCAATATAAACACTTATGTGTAATATCATCGAAGTTAAAAGAAACTTCACATCTACATTAAGATACCTTTCAGATTCAAGAAAAAATCTTTCATAATGTTCTTTTTCACATCGATTACTGAAAATGCAAACTTTTTGTTATGACCCTGCACTTTAGAAACATATTTTCTTGGAAGTTATACAAAAATACACTGAAAAGTTGCTTCATATAAATGACACTTGCAATGATGTGAGATCATCAAGGGCAGTATAATTTTAATTGTAGTGAAGCATTTTTTGGCAATTCAGTGTGATGTGTACATAAAATATACAGTGTTCATAAAATATAGCTTTACAGGCATCAGCAACTTTATTAATTACAGTAACAGTGTAAATGTTTAAAAACGTTATCGTTAATGTTTAATCGTGTAAATGTTATCGTGTAAATGTTTAAAAACGTTAATGGATAATAGTAATGAAATATATTATAAATTATATTGATTAGATATGTTATTTATTAAAATATTAATGTATAAAAAACGGTTTTTAAACTGCACAGTCTATTAAGCAATTACAGTTACAATTTGAAAGGTACAGATGTTGCAGAATGCTAAATAGCAACACCTTGAGAACTGGCTATTTTTCATGTTACTTGGACTGCATCAGATGTGATACCATATCACAATATTCTATGCTAAAAATTAGGAATGCACTATGGATGTTTCTAATGTTACCTGACAGTTTTAACATAGTGTATATGCAAACACATATAGTAAGGAATAACATTTGGCAGTTGATTTTACCATGCACTTACAAATAAAAATTTACTAAGATGCATCTGCCATGTTTATTGAGGCTTAAGTCATGTGTATATAGGTCGAATCTCATTTCTAAAACAGTACTATTGGGGGAAGGAGGGGAATTTTAAAATTCCATCAAAAGACAAGCATAGAGAGACATCAAAACAAAAGACTAGAGACACAGAAAATAAAAAAGATGGCAACACCACATATTTGAAACTGAGGGATGAATGTTGAGTGAGGGTGTTCTATTAAGTAGAATGTATATGGGTTGACTAAAAATAAGTTACAAAACAAAGTTTAAACTGCAAGGGTGGTATATTAAGCACAAGAAAAATGAAACTGAAGGAAATTCGATGCAAACGAATAAAACATGTAGCAGTGGATTAAAAAAATATGCTCTTTAGAAAATATCACAAAATCACAAGTTGTTTAATGGGTGAATTTCCTATTCGTTTCAAATGAATACATTAGATTTTTTATAGTCTTAAGATATACAAATACAGTTGATGATAATAAATTGCTTTAAAATTATTTATTGGGTTCAGGCTGCATCCTAATTTTCATAAAAATTAGATTAAAAATGTTCAGCCTGTGCAAACCTAAACGTAATAATTCCCAAATATTTTATGAGCTTTTAGAAGTAAAGAAATGGTAATATAAGACATTAAATGTTCACCAGTAGCTAATATCTTCAGAATATATGATTATTTTTTTTATCTACCAGGAAGGAAAAAAGAAATACACCATGAAAACATAACAATAACAAAATAACACTTAATATGCAAGTATCCCACAGACAATTTATACATATCATTGAACATACGCATTAATGAAATGCACAGAGTGCCTGTCTAGTAAGGTGGGCCAAAACTTATTTTTCTGTCGCTATACCCCGAAATGTTGCCTATCACGTAGATATGCAGAATGAAATAAAATGTGTTGATATAAAAATATATATCTTCTGTTCGGGCATCATACTTTTGATGCACTTGCAGTTTTGAAAAATGGTGCAATTTTGCTATTTTTTACACATACTAACTTACTACTATCAAAATGCAATGCAATTGTTCCTAATGTAAATTTTGGGATATAAGGAAGAGGAAAAGAGTTTTAAACTTGTAATTTTAATTATTCACCTTCTGTTCAAAAAATGCATTTTATTATTTATTTTTTTAGTAAAAATAGCAGTATTTTGCATTTTTTAATTTTTTATAAACAAACAGTGAATCTATTTATCATTTTTAATTCTGTTTTTTTGAAACAGTGCATCTTAAGATTATTTTTTGGGGGAAAATTCTAGCAACAACTTGATAGGCAATCAGCTGTCTCTTACATTAGTGCCACACGCTGTTATAGATGCTTCAGTCACAAGCTTGACACATCATTCTACAACCTCAGTGTGATAAGAGATGCTCAGGAAATTTGGCTGACATGATGGGCCAGTTCTTAAAGATTTTTTATGTCCTTCTCTGTAACACATTCCTTAATAGTGACGGAGAAGAGAGATGGCAACTATCCCACCAAATCATGTAGACATAATCTGTTGCTTTAAAGTTGAGTTTTGGCATGGTGAAGTTTCAAACAGTCTTCCTCCTGGAAAGTGACTGAGCTTTCAACAATAGGCATGTCTTCTTTCATCCACAGTCATGAAAAGTTCAAATTTTTTGGGAAGAGCAAAGAAGGAATGAATTACTGGAAAAGAAATTACGAACTCTGTTGAATTACTGAGTTGATAACTTTTAGTAAATTTTCAGTTACTTATCATGATGTTCTGATTGTGTCAAAGCCGTAGCATAGGCATAGCCATAGTTCTCCAATCTATCTTCTTTTATTCACAATCATTGCAAGGATCAAATTTTGGGGGTGAGCAAAGAAGGAATAAGTTACTGGAAAAGTAAGAATGAACTCCATTGAAGTACTGGGTTGATAACTTGTAGTAAATTTTCAGTTACTTATCATGGTGTTCTCATGATTTCAAAAACTATCCTTGAACAATCTGTGAAAATTTTGGTAGTTTTGATTTTGAACCAGAGAAGCATGTAACAATTACAATAAAATGTATGAACTGCCTTATTTCTTCAGTATGTTTTTCTAAACTCACTGAGTTGCTGTTGAAAGTCTGAGAACTCAGTTTGTTTAATAGCCGTTTAACAAAGTTCAACGTTTGCAGCATCTTTAGCATGCAGGATATCTAAGCAGTCTTCCAGTACCATTCATGCCCAGCTTAGCATGTCCTCTATAACATGTTCAAGTGCTGTGCCAACGCAAACTCACAGTTCACACACATGCTTCACAAAGCCCCAAAGAAAAACGTCTGCTGGGGTAACGTCGGGAGACTTGGAGGTCAGGTTCGACAAATTCAAGTGACCTAGAAATGTGTTGTCCAAAGCCATACTAATGATTGTTGCCAGTGAAGAGAGGCACTGTCCCTCTGCAGCAGGGTCAAGTTGCAGGTGTTTGACCTACGGAATTGCAAATTATTCCAACTTGTCTAGATACACAGTAAGGGTTTGACAACTCTACAATGAAAAACAGTTCCACCACACAATCATGAAACAGATCCACATCATATGTTTAGTACATACTTGTACATGCATACAAGTCGATATTCCACCATTAACTACGTGTCCCAGAAAACCGTTTGTCAAAAAAAGCCCAAATGCTAAATTTACCTTATTTATGACATATTTTGCTCATTTGGATAGAAAATGGAATAAATTTTTTTAAAAAAATATTCAAAGGATTAAATAACATTCATTGTAATGACCATTTGTAATAATGACTTTAGAATATGAGAGGTCTTTATAAAGAGTGTGAACTGTATAATGTATTAAATTGCATCATATCCATTAAAATATTATATAAATAATTTTCCTTCACAGTATAGTTAGTGAGTTACATGATGGAAAATTGTCAAGCTTGACTGCAATCACCAGTGAAATTATCACACACAGTGTCAGTTTGAAATTTTAAAAAACTAGACATTCACATAGTCAAAGAATATTCCATAAAATAACAATATTTAAGAAAACAGGTTTGGTAATGATGAAGAACATTGCATTCATTCCAAATGATTGATTTATGTCACAAATATGTTTCAATAAATGGTAAGGAATAGATGATTTAAAATCTAACTAAACTCAGTAAAATAATGTGCCTATCAACCAATGGCATGTATTCTGAGCTAGTTGCATAGGCCACACAAAAGTACAACCGGTGATTGATATTACTTTAATTCAATTATAAAGAAATCTCTTGGCAAATACTTTTAATTAAAAATATATATATGTAAGAATAATAAAACAATAAAACAGCCTATCTTTGAAGAGTCAGACACTTTAGTTTCTGTGAGGGTGGAGAAAAAAATTGAAGTGGTTATTTGGGAGACTGGAACAAATTAATGGTATTTAAATATATTTCAGTATAAAACATTGTTTCAGGATATGAGAATATTATCTATAAGAAGAGCATGGTCACAGAACAAATATAACAGTTATGTTGAGGTTCTTTCAAGTAGAATAGGATCTTACATACAAAATTGGCTTCAATGGTTTAAATCATTTAGTACCTGCTAGTTATAAGTTACTTTTTGTCTCAAGAAAGCTTACGATGCTTTTTAACAATTAGATCATAAAGAACTGTCATACTTTAGATAAAAAAGAAGATAGGAAATGTCTGTATTTGTAAAGTTAATATTAAAGAAAATTAAATTATTTTACAAACATTCGAGAAATAAGAATGTGGACTAGTTAAATATATTTCTGGTAATTAAAAGTTACAAAGAATTTGGAAACTCATCAGATAAAGTGTATAAAGGGTGTTGAAATTTTTAGCTCCTAATGATAAAGTTTGAATTAATCATTTAAATATGCGTCTTCTTTGAAAGGTATGTCATCTGTAATAAATAATGATTTTATTAATGCTAATACAGTTACTAATAAAAAAAACAGACATATCTAAGACATCTTTTACAACAATTTTGCTGATGAAATGACTTGTGATGAATAAAATACAATATCATGATATCAAAGGAATTACTAGAAATGATTTCCCATTTGTCTGATGCCAATGTGGATAGAACTGCACTATGACTATTCTCGCACATAATCATAGCTAGAGAAAATTTATAGCATATAAAAATAAATATAAGCTTGAGAAAGCATTCTGTTTTATCAACAGAAAAAGGAATTCTAATAAATGTGAAAAATACTCAGTTGAAATGTTTGCGTGGAAAGAAAGATTGTACGAAGAAACTATTAGGATTTGACTACAAATAAATGCATAAATTGATTCTGTATATAACTTTTCTAACAAATAAATAGGAATATACTAATGAAGCAGACTTATTTACATTATTTTGTATAGTCGGATGATAGCTTGTGTGAAAAATATATTTTACTAATGAGAAGTATAAATTTCAGAATTTTTAAACACAGTAATAGAAGAGAGAACTGAGATAGCCCAAGTTATTAAACCTTAGATACAGTAAGTGTATAATAGCTTATACTTCACGCAGTTATCAAAATTAATGAGCTATCCTATTGATGTTACATTTGGTTTGCAAAAAGTACATCAATATTAATTTAATTTATTGATAATTTGCTTGAAAGATGCATATCGTTCAAGCAAATTATCAATAATCAATAAATTTTATTACTTATTATTTTATAAATTAATTTCAAGTAAATTAACAGTTATCAATAAATTTTATTACTTTATATAATCATAAATCACTGTAAAGTGATCCTTAAATCACTTTACAATGATTTAAGGAATGATTTTTAGTGATTTAAGGATGTAAAGTAATAAAATTTCACATGGCTATTGATACCCTTTTCTTCAAAAGTCTGAAAATTAACAGATACAGAAAATAAATCCTTGAAAATAATTTCATTTAATTAAGTTTGTAATTTTTCATGAATGCATGCCCATGTAAAGTATATTTACTCTTATTAAAATCTATTAATGAATCAACAGTTATATTATTGTTAGACATTAGACATTGTTACTTATATTATTGCAGACATCAGCAATTTTGAAGCAGTGGTACAACATCGTATCAGTTTTAATAGAACAACTGAGAAGATTGTAATATATGGTACAGTAATCAACACAATTAAGGGCTTGAGAAACTAAGTATTAAAAGTATGTATTGTGTTTGTACTACATACTAAATAAATAAATGCTGCAAAATGAGATAGTGTTTAATGACTCTGACTACTGTACTGAAGCGCCCAGGTTTGAATACCGAAAAGGCATGGTTGTTGTAAATATATAGTGTCCTTGTGGCATGGGAACATTTTAAATATATGGCAAGGCAAAAGTTCTTTCATGTGGTTTGATGATAAGAGAACTGCACCTCCTCTCCTCTGAATGGTTTTCCTTAAAATTGGGGTGGGAGTGGTCAAAATTGTACTGTGCCCAAAGCCAATGGCAGTGCAATCTTGTATGCTTTGTAATGATTAAATTTGTTAGCTTTTTTTGATTAGGTCAGACATGTAAAATTAGTCACAAGAACAACAAATAAATAAATATTTTTATGATAAAAATCAATGACATGTATGCTTAAATTACATGATTATATTAAGAGTTATTTCACTGATATATTTAGCAGTTAATCCAAGACCTCTGAATATGCATTATTCTGATTTACATATGAGAACAAAATGCACCAAAAATAAAATTTGATATGTAAATTTGCAAAACAGTGGCTGTAAGAAATAATCTGTGAAATGTGACAGGCAGATTTATGAAACAGACATTGGTCAGTGTTTCATGAAAAAAAAAAAAAAAAAAAAATAATAATTTGCAGTGGGAATTGATAACAGTGCTTAGAAGACAGAAATATGTTGAATCATGAAAGAGTAATTTATTATACCTAAGAATACTTTTCATTCTTTATTATTTTAGACATATTTCATTAATTAATTATAATGAACTTTCTTTCACTAAAATATAAAATTATTTTATCAAAACTCATTATTGATTCTGCATTTTATCCATAGAAATTAACCAAAATATAAAATTTTTGCAGAAAAACTCATTGATTATAAGCATTTCCCCATAGAAATTAATAAATCAGGCACTGCTTGTATCAGAGTTTCAAATACTTCAAACAGCGATAAAAATATTCTTAATTTAATTTATACATTTTCATACTTTATTCTAACAATTTAAGATATAACTGCATTATTCTAAAAATTTATTTCTGAAATGAATTTTTGAATATTGCTAATATAATTACACTGAACAAAAAAGTCTAGATATATTTTTACATTTCTAATAAATACAACACAGAGACTTTTGTTAATTTCTTAGTAAACTAACACTATCAGTATGAGATTAAATTGAGACACAAAAACAAACTCAGTACGTCTGACATAAAAATAATATTTATTTTTCATCAAATGCATTTTATAACATGTAATACACATGTATAAAAATTGAATTATATAGAAATATGAATGTAATAAAACATAATTCAAGATATTTTTCAATACTGAACTAACTAATATTGCACGTGGAAAAGAACACATTACACGTGGAAGCGATATAACAATATGCATAGTAAATTCAATTTTTAAATTCTGAAATCCAGTATTTTATTTCGTTACTTTGTAATAATAATTAATGAACTTCAGTAGAATACTTTGGTATTAAGTGATATCAGTAATTCCGGATTTTATATTGAGAGAGTATACGATACATACCTATGTTTAATATTATTGAATGCTTCATAATGAAGCTAGTAATTTAAAATGATCATAAACTATATTACTTTACGTAAATATTATATCATGAAAACTTTCCTTAATTTATATAAATTAATAACTATTTTTGTAAGCAAATATCACATCTTGAATTTACACCGTAACGCCATCTATCGCAAAAGATATTGCTAAATCGTTTAGTACGTTCATTTTTCTAACATACGAAGGAATATATAGCAAATTAATCTCTGTTGTAAACTTAAAAAGTTTTCGATCAATATTCACATAATATGATTCGAAATCATAAATATTCTTTTCAGCACTCACTGTTATAAAAGTTTTAATCACCACGTAAAAAAATAGTGAAGTTTCTACTCCTATATATAATGAATTTCTCGCTCTCATACCTGGAGTGCTACGAGAGCGTGTTGGACGTCCTCTACTGCACATAGAGGGCAAACCTCGTAACAAAACATGGCGAAAAAATGACAAAAAAAATGTCAAAATGAGTTCAAGCAAAACGAGTGCTCTGCGCTCGCGGAAAAAAAAACTGTCAGCAGGGTAAAAAAAATTGTAAAACTAGAAATATTAAAACCCCATAACAAGACGTAAAACCCCTGCGATCAAATAAACGAAAGTACGACGGACTGAAATCGCGCTGACGTAGCACTTTTAATGGCGGGAAAGTGTCGTTATAGTTTTCTGTTTTATTTATCTATCGACTTTCATTACATGTTTTATTTTGAAAGAATAATTATCCAACTTAGCTGCTGCTAAGTACCTAAGAATTTTTTTTTTTAAAAATTAATGTTTAAACGATTTTTCGCACATATCTTCGTTTATCAGAAAAAGTATCAGAAAATTTATTGTTTGCATCATTGGACAAAGCGCAAAGAAAATCTTTTAAGTGAAATTTGCATCAAATTTTGAACCTTATTTCTTCTAACTTTGGACGAATTTTCAAAAATCGCTTAAGTTTCCCCCCTCCCCGAATATTTGACGTTGTTTATGATTTTAAAATTTCTGTATCTAAAGACGCACCGGCACAAAATTTCGAACTTTTCGCTCTCTTTTATAACAACGGCAATATAACTGGATTATATTCTATATTTTTTGAAAAATAAAATATGGATTTATTCCCCTTGCTACAAACAATTTACTTGCGCTTAATTTACAAATCTTACTACAAACAATTTACTTGCGCTTAATTTACAAATCTTCTACCATTTTACAAATATTATTTCTTTTCCCTTTTTTTTATTTAAAATCTTTTCATTAATTTCAAAAAAGAAAAATTAAGTTTGATTTAATGTTTGAAATTATTTGCTATAAAATCTACGGCGTTATTTTAAATTTTTTGGATTTCAAAAGTTTTATAAGTTCGTATATAGTTTTATTTTAAAGCTGATTTTTTTCGTTTTATTACGGTACATAATATTATGGTTCTTAATGAACTTTGATATACTGTGGCACGCTTTAGTTTGCGGACCTTTGTATTTTTGAAATTTATTTGCAAAGGTCTGCTACTAATATTGACAAAGACTCAAAATTTATTTCTAATGCATTATTTTTTCTACTCAGTGACATTCTTGAAATATCGTTTTACATAAATTAACTGTAATCATGTAGTTGTAATTTATTCTCTGGATTCTGTAGAATCGTTTGGGAAATGACAGTGAGCTCCAAACGCCTGCTCGCTTTATTCTGTTTCCAATATTCTTTTATGAGTAAATATATAAATAAAGTCCAAAATTCAATTTATTGAAATACTTTGTTTTCAACTGCTGTCGGAAATTTTTAGAAACACGAAAATCTATGAAGAATATAAGATGCATTGGTAAGTAACTCTTGCTACTTTTAGATGTGAATTTCTATAGGTTTAATTTTAATTTAACACACATGTTAATAATTCGGATTCTCGAAAGATCCTTTTAGATGTTTTCGCAGGTGAAGTTTCTTGTCATTATTTTTGGTTTTAAATGAAAATATATTGCAAGAATTACCGTCTTGAAGTGAATATTGGCAGGATACAGCAAACTAAGGATATGTTATGTTCAAATTTAACTATTCATCATTTTAAAGATGGTAATAATATTTGAAACATCGAAAAAATTCTTGATGTAGAGTACGAAGTGTCTATTATGTAAGGTAATAATATAAATGCACTTAGTGCATAGTAATAACACTTCTCTGTCTAGGATAAGATTAATATTTATTTACATTTATTCATATCGAATCTCACAAACAGAAAATCGGCCATTGATCCTTGATGTAGAGTGTGAAGTGTTTATTATGTAAGGTAATAACATAAATGTATTTAGTCCATGGTAATAACACTTCTCTGTCTGGGATAGGATTAATATTTATTTACATTTATTCATATCGAATCTCACAAACAGAAAATCGGCCATTTTTACGGTGGCCTAATGTTGCCACTTCTTTTTAACTCAAACAAAAACTTGAGGATAACACAATAAATCGGTCTGACAGAAGCAACAATACACACTGCAATGTTAAATTCTAACTAACGCCTTCAAAGACGAAACAGTCAAAGTATCAAAAGGCACTACACACCCCTTTCCCTGTAATAGTGATTATGGTAGATAATATTTTGAGTGACTGGAGAACTTCACGTGACTGCCAGTTCCGTAGTCTTGGTTTTTATGCTGAATCTGAATTCTTTTCAGTAGTCTTGAGGTCAGATGTTTCGCCAAATTTTGTTTTCTCGGAATGTGAGTCTTGGAAATGAACATCTCTTTCTTTCGTTAGAAAACATGGTTTCAGTCTGTCTATTGAAACTCTTTTAATTTTCCCATGGATTTCAATATCGAAATACTTAGCATTCTTGCTTTTACAGGATATGGTCCAAGAACAGCAAACTTGGCAGTTGAGGCATATTAATTTTCATCTTCTTTTGAATTGACATTTGTCTTAACATTGACTTTAAAATTTTGTTGACATTTACTTTAAAATTTAACCTTCCTTTTATTGACTAACTGATAATTTAGAGTAGTTACTTTGTAGTTGGAATATGACTTAATTTAGCTATAATTGCAGTTATAACACAACGATGTTTAGAATTACAGTATAAATACAAAAGAAATTAAATTTTTAGCTTAGCAGTAACCGAGCAGTCAAGACTTTTTGTGTATCATTGCTACACATAGCAGTTCACACATTAATTAAGCAGGATTGTCTCGGGCAGAAAATACTGCCATTTTTCTGCTGGCAACTTTCATCTTCAGACCTTCTTCTTAATAATATAAAGTTTGTTTATGTCTACTTAGCCGTCGAAAATAGCTCGAGCAGGTCATCCACGTATAAAAAAAAAATTGTAACTATTTATTGAAAATAAGAATATGAAATTTAAATACAAAGCTTATTTATTAATGCTTATTTCGCAGTTAATATCAATAGTGCAAGTTGTAGTTCAATAGTTATGCAGGATGGTCTTGGATTGAGCATAAGGTCATTTTTCTGCACTTAATGTTTACCAGCGGCCGAACGTTAAGATCGCCTACACTATTAGTTCGACCGCTGATTTAGATCTTAGTTACCGGACTGCGTAGATAGTAGGCCTTTTCTTGGTTTTTCCCGTTGCAATGGGAATTCCTTAGAAAAAATTCTAGTTCTTTAGAAAGTCCTTCACAAAAGCATCGCTCTCCTCAAGCAGATCGTCTTTAAGTGCTTTGCCATAATCCATACAGCATTAACCTTCTTCAGGAACAGTCAACTACAGACACTTAACAAAATTACGCTTGTTTAATTAAATTCCTACTATTAGCTCACACTCTTCCTATATCAAAATCGCTGAAACAGCCTTGTATTTGGCGTACTAAGTACGCCAAATACAAGGTTGTTTCAGCGTTTTTGATTGTCACATTGGAGTGTTTCTCTTCTATTCTTCCTTTATCTTGTTCAAATTTTCAATCGTTAATAAAATACTTTTTATTCATTCATTCAAGTTCAAATACATTTTTTAAAAGTTGTAGTGGATGACATTTGATGTTAATACAGTTTTTTCACATATTTGAATTGTATTGTATTCAAATATTTCAATATATTTGAACTCATATATTTGAACACAATAAAGTTTTTCACATACTAAATTAAAAAAAAATTCTGTATTTTTAAAATTTTGTTTTTGTATTTTTAAAATTTTTCTTTGTTGACTTAAGTAAGAATTGACTTAAAAAAATTTTTTTTTAAATATTACTCCTTTTTAGATGAAGTTCTGGAAAATAGATTGATTAGGCGCATTCACGTATAAGTAAACAATGCTTTTTATCTATTTATTGAAAATACGTGTTATATTAATAATAAATTAATTCGAAAGCAATACTGTTACTGAAGAGTTTAGTGCGCACAGCAATTAAATCGAATAATTATGGACCAGATTGATTTTTCTATCAACAAAGGCGAATCCCAGATTCATTTGGATAAAATTATGAAAATTAGTTTAGCCCTGTTAGGGATCCCTTTGTTAAAACGGGAATACTAAATAACGTTTTATTAAAAATATAAATAAATAAAATAAAATAAAAAAAATAATAAAAAGATTTTAAATTGCGTCCAAAGGGGCGTTTTTTAAACATTTTGTATGTTACTCTTATTTGTTGAATATCATGTTCTTCGCATTTAAACCATAAAATTCAGTTAAAGAACAATATCGCAAAATAATTTTAAACTGAGCCTATCTTTAGAATTTCCTACACACAGTCTCACGCACTGCAGATAAAAATGTTTTTTCTGCACAACGTTGCCATGACCCGCTT
The DNA here is from genome assembly GCA_000611955.2 of Stegodyphus mimosarum. Taxonomy (NCBI): domain Eukaryota; kingdom Metazoa; phylum Arthropoda; class Arachnida; order Araneae; family Eresidae; genus Stegodyphus; species Stegodyphus mimosarum. The sequence continues at coordinate 407,034 of KK117343.1, forward strand.
CGAAATCCTCGAGATTGTTCATAAAAAATTCGTTAAAGTTTCACAAAATATGAAATCGTTCATAAAACAAATTCCAAATTTCAAATTTGGGCTTCCAGATGCCTATATTCGCGGCAGGATGACGGCATTCAAAATTCGATGGCTTTAGCTACCGTCGTTTGATCACAATGCGAGAAACATACATCCATTTATGCACATTCTTCATTATTTAATTTCTTTAAATATAATACAGGGCTGCAATATTTTGTGGCAACAGTTTGAAAAGCGATACAGACTTTTAATGTTTCCGACGCAAAATCGCAAAACAAAAACGATAGTCCTTCAGGGAAGTTCTTCCCTTTGGACTAAAAATTGTTCATTCAACAAATCCTTCCTACAGGCATCATACGTGTACCGTATTTGTTTGCTTTTCCTTGATCGAATATTTGAAATCCACATACCACCATACATTTATTTAACAGTGTCTATATTAGTCTGTTTGTCTATATGAAATAGACGATACTGGTTACTCTAAATACAGAGAAATCTTTGACGATATTTCTTTCACATATTGAAAATATGTATAGTATTTAACAAAGAATTAATTATTGATTTAATGTTGCTAGCTGCAGTACATGCAGAAATAAAAACAGAATGAATCCAGACGGAAAATAGTAATAATTTTCCTACAGGGGATTATTCTCCGAGAGTTCCAGGATTAGCCCTGAAAGTTTAAAGTTCTTCAGAATGTCATAAACAAGTGGTATTTTACTGATTTGAATTAAAAAATGACTGTCTCACTTTGTACCTTCATTCCTTTTCTTCCAATATAAGTGCAAACCGAAATCGGATACATTAAAAGCTGGCAGAAATTTTCATGTGCAATGAATAAGGAATCTATACGGAATTTTCCTTTCATAACGCTGAGTGGCAACTCTTCATGCACAATAGTGAACTATTTCGGATATATTGCCATTTACCTTAATTTCCAATCATAATAACGACTTCTTTAAGCTATGTAACTGAAATTATCAGCGGCAGTTACTTTCCTAATTACGTAATTATAATTACTTACTGTAATTACAATTCAAATTACGAAATTCTAATTAGATTATATAAATACTTTGTAATGACAATTACAGAGTGATTTCAGTTATACTGCAATTAAATTTCGCAGTTACTATATAATTATAATTCGATTATACAACTACTGTATAATTACAATTTAATTGCAATTACATTCCAATTGTAATTTGATTTCGCATTTGCGGTGTCATTATAATTATAATTTAATTGCAATTACATTGTAATTGTAATTGAAAAAGCAATTACATTGTAAATATAATCACAAAGTTAATGTATAATATAATTAAAGTAACATTCTCTGTGTAACTGTAAACGTAATTACATTTTGCCCAACTGTGTTAATAGATAAACACGCAACATCCTCCCCACTCTTTGATAAGTCGTTTCTTAATCAAAACTAAAATCATTTAAAATCAGGGTTAAAAGAGTCCTTTAGTTCTAGTATCCGGAAAGAGGCATACTTCGTTTTAATAAATAATTCGTTTAAAGAGCCATAATTCGCTAATTTTACTTTCAAAAAATCTTGGGCTAACGTTTTAGGAATAATTTGGTCTTTCGAAAGTTCATCCTCTGTAAATTCAACTAGAGATATTTTCAGTTTTAAAAAGGTTCCGGGTTAGCCGAACTATCTCACCAGAAGTTGTTTTTACGCTCGCAGCTCTAATTTTTCTATCTTTCTCTGGATAGATATGAATTACAGTAAGACCCCGCGTAACGTCGTTTCGTTTAGCGCTGTTTCGGTTTAACACACTTTTATTTGAACTGTAGGATTTCAAAAATTGCACGCAGCCCACTGTAGTTTAATTGAAACCTATTGTAGTCTTTTAAACATTTCTCGCCAAGGCTCAGCTCCGATGAGCTGGATAGAGCTTCGTAGTTTAGTCTGTGGTTTTCTGGAATAGTTTGAAGAATATCCGCAGCGTCTGCTCTGAGAGAAGCGGCGAGATGACAGGTCTTAGCTGGGGAATCCCATCCATTTGCTTCTGCCACTATAGAAAATTGCGGCTTATACACTTGCCAAGCGGTCTTCTCATAGATAGTTTCAGAGAGGGAAGACCAGGCATCGGTAAAAATTTAAAACCATCTGTATTGCTCCCTGCCGTCGCTACAAATTCCTTCAAGGTACAGCTTGTTTGGCGACTGCAGTAACCCTGTTATCAATTTGTTGTTCCACGGCAGAAACTCTCTCTTCTATTTGTTCTTTTACAGAAGAAACTCTTTCTTGAATGTGTCCAACTTTATTTTCAACCGCGTCAATTCTGCCTTCCATTGCTGGAATTTATTTTCTATTATGCAGGTAATATCTCTTTTCATCTCTTCTTTACCCGCTTCAATCTTTTCTTGTATGGCTTTCATGTTTTCTTTAATTGATTCTTAAAAAGCTTCCATCTTTCCTTGAACGGCTCTTATCTTTCCTTTAACTGATTCTTGACCAATTTCCATCTTTTTTTGGCCTGCTTTCATCTCCTCTTTAAAGGATTCTTGGCCAGCTTTCATCTCTTCTTTAAATGCAGCAAAGGCTGCAACAAAGAACCTCTATGTAAAGAAGGAAAGGCTCCATAGACGTAATGTAAACCACTTTGTCTGCAACGCCGCTACAAAGAAAAGGGAACATTCGCCAAGGGATTTGGCGACGGAATCTGTTGGCGAGAATTTCCCCTCTGTGATGTGCCGGTTCTTTGGTACCTAGCCGACATTTCCCCCCTCCGCGACGTGTATAGGAAATTGAGGAACACATTTGAAGATGAATCGTTCTTTGACTTGTCGCGATAATTTAAACTCGGAAATGATGAAATATTAGGTGAAGTTTCACTTTCACTGGCTGTTGAACTTCCATTATCCATATCGCTACTTGAAACCAAAGAACCTATTCTTAGCTTAAACTCTTTCTAAACGTAACGGTCCAACCTGTCCAAACCAACTTCGACATTCAGCTTCGAGCTTTGGCGCTTTTTGGCGACAGATATTTCACGCATGCGCAGTTGTTTTCCTTTTCGTTGGAAGGGAGCCACTTCTGCTTCTGCGAAGTTTTCCTTCTTAACAGTACATATTCTTTGGCTACAATCAGCTGTCTTAACTGCTCCTTCATCGACCTCGTTATCGACATCCAGCCCCACGCCGGACACCAAAAAGTGTTGTGTGCGTAAAGGTTTCGAACAGATTGAATGCATAAATGCGATAAAAGGTTAATAAGATTTTTTTTATCACAAGAAATATAGCAAAACGCTGTATGTTTCCTGAAAGGTATTCGTACAATATCACAATATTGCGCAATATAATTAATAGCTACATTTTAAACAACTAAAACGTTAAATAGAACTCAATCCAAAGCTCAGAGAAAGCTAATCCGATCTCACCGCGAATTCGCTACAATCAACAACAATAGCTCACTAAAACAGCAACTAATAAGCAACTATTGAGCTGAGATGTTTCTCTCCGGCCTTTATAGCTTTTTAAATCAGCATCGCGAGAGTATTCTAGGAATTTCTGGAGAGCAAAAAGGGTAGAATTACGGTTACAGCTAACATTTTAGTCAATTACATTTATTCAAATTAAATATCAATTACAGAGAAAAAATTTTATTCAATGTTAAATGCACGTACTCTTGCATTTTTACTTTCCCTGGTGTGGCTGTCTTTTAAAATATCTCACGCGCTGCATTGGACGGGGAAATAAAACAATTTTAACTATAATTCTATTAAAAATATCTAACTAAATGCGAAATTGGTAAGAATATGTTTCTTCTATAGTTATGGAGTCTTTTTAGCCCAAAGAAATGTTCCCTCAGAGGTGCTGTTAGTCTCGAAACGGAAATTTTGTGTTGAATCACAATAAAAGGCTGAAATTGTTGTTGCCGCTATTATTGCCCTCTATTATTTTAAAAGAAATTAAATAAAGGAGAATGTGCATGAATGTAGGTATGTTTCTCGCATTGTGAGAAGACTGTGCTTAGAGCTATCGATTTTTGAATAACATAATCTTCCACCTGAACACGGGGGCTTTCGAAAATTTCGAATTTGTTTTGTTATTTATTTCGCATTTTGTAAAACTTTAAACGAAGTTTTGATTAACAAACTCAACGATTTCAAAGATTCGACTCAACGATTCGAGCAATAGCAACACTGTACAGGAAATATATACACTGGTGTGCAAAAATTAAGGACGAGACGGTTTTTTCAATATAACTTTGTACAAAAGCTTTCCAAATCAACACATTTAATACCGTAAGATCCCCAATACGTAAGGACATGAGTAATGTAAGCAACACTTACTAAAAGAGAAATCAGAGGGATAAAAAGAAGCTTTATTGAAAAAGTAGCATGGAGCGCAATGCGACTGAAGGCCGAAACATCCCTGTGATGGGTGTCCAGCAAGAAACATCCGGTCTTTAATAGGGGATATGATCTCCCCTGACTGCTAGGCAGGTTTCACATCATTTGTGCATGCTGGATATGTGGTTGTTAATGAGCTGTTGAGACACTGCTGCTCGTTCCTCTTGTAGCACCAATCGCAGTTTCGGAATCGTTACTGGCGATAAGTTACGTGCTGCCACGGGTCTCCCTAGTAAGTTCCGTACATGCTTGACGGGATTTAGATCCAGAGACCTTGCCGACCAATCCATGTGTTCAATATCTTCACTCTCCAACAGCTCTTCGACAGTAACTGTGCGATGAGGTGGAGCGTTGTCGTCCATGAAGAGGAACTGAGGACCCATAGCCCTTGTGAAAAGACGCATGTAAGGAAGAAGAACCTCGTTACAATAGCAGTCCCAGGTGACGAACCTCCTTGGGAGATATGAAGGTCGGTCCGGCTACCAAGCATTATGTCTGCTCGAACGAGAACTCCGCGACCTCCAAAACAGTCCCTTTTGATGATGTTGAAGGGGTTATTGCGTGTTCCCCGCTCTGTCCAGATGTGTATGTGTCTAGAATCGCAACTCAGACTAAATCTGCTCTCATCTGTAAAGAGTACTCGTCCCCATTCATTGTCTCTCCAATTCCGGTGTTCCCGGCACCACAGAGAACGCCTTCTCCGATGGGCAGGCGTTAGAGGTACACACCGTACAGGGCGTCGTGCAAACAGACCACCACCGTGCAGTCTTCTGGCCACGGTAAAACGCGATATCGGTCGTCCAGTCGCCTGTGTCGTGTGTCTAGCGATTTCTCCCGCTGTCTGCCGCCTGTTTCTTCTGGCCTGTAAGGCAATATACCGGTCATCTGCGGGTGTGGTTCCTCGTGGACGACCACTACTAAACCCCCGGATAGCTGTTCCTGTAGTTTGAAATTGTCTCCAAAGTCGTGAAACGATGCTGTGAGCAATTCCGAACTCTGCAGCCACACTTGTCACACTGCGGCCTTCCTCCAACTTCCCAATGATTCGACCTCGGGTAAAAGCATCCAGATGTCGTCTAACAGATTGATTATTCGCCATTTCTCGCTGAGGCAGCAACTCGTCGTGATTTTAACTGCTATACGGAGTGCAATCTCTTTGCCAGAAATACTGATCTTACACCGACAACATGCTTTATACTACTCAGACACTCCCCCATTACGTCTACCTGCATATCTGCGCATGTGCTGTGGAATATTAAAGAAAAAAGGGGCTCTCGCGCATCTACCCGATGCTTAACAACTGTTTGAGTCGTAATATAAGATCACTAACAGATCCATTAAATATAAATCAATTTAATTAATAGCAAAAAAAAGGGTTGTACATTTCATAGGATTACAAACGTTACTGCTGCGTCACAGACTCGCGCACACAGCCTGGGAGCTAAACAAAAACTATATTAGTTTCAGTTCGGAAAATAAAAGTCACTTCTTCACTTCACTTCAAATGAATTGGCGGTGAGGCTGATTTCCAACATGTGCTACCGTACATCACCTTACTTAATCTCCTGATTGGTCTTTCTGTCCGCTCTGCCTCTTCGTTCAGCTGATATGCTAATTTTTCGACTTCGTTCTTAATTTTTGCACACCAGTGTATATTTACCTCGAGCGCGCGATACTGTCTGGCGGAAATTTTCAAGATATGCTCTGTTGAAATACTTTGTGGTATCGAGTGGAATTTTATGTGGTTTAAATGCGAAGAACATGACATTTAATAAATAACACAAAACATTAAAAAACGCCTAATTTTGTACTGTAAAATCTGGTACCGCTCAAATTTCTTTCTTTCTTTCCCTCTCTCTTCTTTTTAATGTACGCAAGTATCTGATATCGCACTGATTGCATTTCTGATGCAAACTGAGCATGATTTTCACGCTAATACCTTTTGACGTTCCCAAAAGTAACCTAGTACATTTCTATCGTTGCTGAGATTCTGTTAGAAATGAATTTTTCCAGCTTTTCCCTTTTATTTTAACTTAAACATAGGTCAACAAACAATTCCTTTTAATATGTTAAGTTCGACTTGCAACTGTCATTTTAAAAAAGTGCTCTTACAACGAAAATTCTTCTTAGCAACTATTAAATAATATATTCTATTCTTCTGGCTCTCCGTGTCTACAGATGGCCACACTCACAAATTGCCTTGCTACGATTCTTGGCTAATGGATTGGATGCAAAGAGTTTTCGAAATTTTTCGATACGTAATCTGAATACGAGATATTTATTTATTGCAATAGTCACAACGAAAGCATCTCTTTTAAATCAGGTAGCCTACGCGTTTTTCTATAAATTATTAATCAACGAATTAGTATTTAAAATTTTAGATCTGTTATCAGGAAAATGAGCATTTATTTCAGGAAAGTCTTATTTTAGCTTAAATAGAGCTTTATGTCAGCTAAGCCTAATTTAAATATCGGCTGTCAGGTAACATTTTGATAGGCTCTCGTTCTCATCATATAGCTACAACATAAATACAATTTTAAAATTAATAAGATATAATGCTGATTAATGCTGTACATATTTCCGTCTGAACACATAGCTCAAGATGCTACAAGGTATTAAATTCCGCAGTTATATGTCTACTAACAATTTTTAATCGCAGCTATAAACATATAGGGTATTTCTCCCGCCTTCTTGGCATGCCTTCGTGGTGTAGTGGTCAGCACACTTGACGCGTAACCGAGAGGTCCGTGGTTCGATTCCCGGCGAAGGCATTGCTCATTTCTTCGATTTTCATGTTTCGAAAAATTCTGTAAATACTCTACAACCGGCGCCTGAACTCAACGGTGGTGGATAATATTCTCCACCACCACGATCTGGCGATTGGGGCCCTAATCCCCAGTCGCTCTTTAAAAGGGGGGTATGTAAGGTATTTCTCCCGCCTTCTTCGCATGCCTTCGTAGTGTAGTGGTCAGCACACTCGACGAGTAACCGAGAGGTCCGTGGTTCGATTCCCGGCGAAGGCGTTGCTCATTTTTCATCGAACCATTTCTGCTTTCGAAATATCCTAATGTCTCTACAAATAGGTTTGCCATTCCTTGCCAATTCGATTTTCCTGCTGCAATTTCAGTTTCCCCCCCCCCTTCCATCTTCAAATCAACAGTTTTATCACATTCAGTTGTCTGTCTTTCTGTATGTTTCATCTTCGCAATTTCTAAATCAAGAGAAATATTTTTTTAAAAATACCTTTTTTATATCGGTTATCTTAGAATAATCATTTTTATACTAATGTCACTAATATTAGAATAAGCAGAAGAACATACCTTAAATCTTTAAAAAAAAAAAAAAAAAAAAAAAAAATTTTTTTTTTTTTTTTTTTTATTTTCTATTTTTTTTTTAATACTAGACATTTAATTTTATTTTTTAATTGCAGACAACAGAGTAACTAGCATGTTTTAGTAATTAGGGGAAGAAAAATAACATAATATTTCAAAGATCAAGGTTTATGCGAAACAATTTAAAGCAGTACGATATATTTAAATGATTTTGTAACGAAAAATATGTAAATTTTTATTTAAAATTCAGTTAAAGTCATGGTTTTTAGCGTGGTTTGCCAAACAAATTTTCAGTTTTTACCATAATATTTTGGTAATATACTTTATTTGTATCCAGACATCCTTTATTCGGCGGATTAAAGATTCCAGAAATAATAATAATCAATACTAATTTTAGATGAAGGACATGTGATTTAACTATAAAGAATAAACGGAAACAAAATTGTTTTATTCAATTTTCGAGAGCGGATTCTGTTCTAGCGCTCTGTAAATGCCCTGCGTTCCTTGCAGTTTTCGTTCGTGTCAAGAATTTGTTTTTTTCTGATAATTTTTCATTGTGCGTGAATTGATTATGATTTCTATTTTTGCCTATATCAAGATATTAAAATGGAGAACTACTTTTACACGTCTTATGTTACTTACGTTGTTAATGACAGAAAATACAAAATAGTTTTTATTTTTTAAAAACAAATTTTTTTTCCATAATGAGTGAAAATGAAATTAAAGACAACATCTTTGTTCTTTAAATTAGCGAAAACTACAGATCCACCTACCTTGATGGTAAGCAAAGAGCTGCTAATTATTGAAAAATGATTAACAAACTGAGATTTATGTTACTTTATGTTTTACTTATCCCACAAGCAAACTGGAAAAGCACAGCAGTTGCAGAAAAATGCCTTCAACTTCCTTAAATAAAATTTATTTTGAAGATGTTTCATGAATTTCAATTTATGACAATAGTTGTAGGATCAATGGACAACATTCTGTAGTCATCCTGAGGATATTTAATTTTTTCATTTATTAAATTATTTATACTTTTCACTAGTCATAATAATACAGTTACTGAAAACTATTTTGTTAGGAAAATGAAGAGGAAAAACATGCTAGCTAGCTCTTTTCTCGGTAATTTCAAAATTTCTTTTCCTTGCGTAGATATTTTGTAATGAAGACTACGACTAAAGATCTGCAATGCTGGTAGCTATTTCAGATAACTGTTATTGATTTCCTGATTGCGATATCATCCCGCCGTATTACGTTTTAAGGCGAATAAATTAGTATATTTATCGATTGGTTCAGGCATCGCTAGGAGGCAAATTTCAGTCAATAAGTAGTTAAGACTTGCATGCATAATTTGAGATCTGTTCCCACTGAAGATTATTCCAAAGTCTTTTAGGAACTGCTGGCATAACATGATTTTTGAATATTTTAACTTAGAGGAAAGGAAACATTGTAAGGAATAAATCAGTGAACCTTAAACCTGCTGTTCTGTTTTCGTACTTACTCCACGTTCGGGTTAATATGAGCCGATTCAGAAAATTAACCTTTCTTGCATTAAACGACAGGTGCCCTTTAAGAAATGTTTTAAACAATAATAATGTAAGTTTAAAAATAGATCTAATAATATAAAGCATCTGTAAAAATAACAGAAAAATATTCGAAATTGAAACTTACCTTTATTTACAATTTGATCAGTAATGTCTTACACGAGATTTGCAAATGAGATTCTTACAATAGTAGCGTAACATATTAGGTTTGTTGTCATTGCTTGATAGACAGATCTCGCACGTTTGCCATGAAATGAAGCATTTTCAGCAGATCCCAATAGTACGTTTTCCCTTTTTCTGTCTATTCGTTTCACTATTTTTATGGAGTCCTCACTTCTTTGTAGGTGTGGCCTTGCTTCAAAGTGTGGAAAAATGAGTTATTTTCCTAGTTTTTGCAAACATAGCCTTCCTTATAGTCAATTTCGTTTTATTCCATTCCCTATGTATCGAAGTTCATAGAACAAATGCATAAGTATCAAGCATGTTATAGAATACTATCACGGGCAAGCGATTTATTAGGAAGTTCTGATTTATTTTTCCTAATGGTGCCAAGTATAATCAATTTCCGTTTTAGAAGAAGTTGTCCTAAGATGTAAGATGTGAAAAAATTATCACACGTGCCCCGAATATCCATAGGTAAGATCACACACTACTTGCATCTCCTGAGCTTTCTCTGGCTTTGACCCTCGTTTTTTCCAATGTAAATTTGTGTTTTTCAGTACGTACGAAGTTTTACTGTCACATAAAATCCACATTTCGATCCCATATTTAGATCGTTTACTTGGTATATACTATTTGAAAGGACATCGGCCACAAAATCCTACTAATTTTTTATCTGCAGTAGTACTTTCATTCGAATTATATACACTCACGTTTGTGAAAATTGCAACACCAAGAAGGAATCGTCATAATTGAATGCAATTTAATACACAGTTGAGTGGTAGTGGTACAAATAAATGATTAAATGTTCAAAGCAAACAAACAAGAACAAGAGATCAGAATCAGTATTTTGTGTGGCCACCACGCGCCGCAATAAGTGCTGCTACACAACGTGGCATGGAGTCAAACAAAGTTTGAATGTCTGACTGAGGAAGAGCATTCCATATCGTTTGTACGCGTACCCAAAGTTCGTCTGCAGACGCAACAGGACGAGGATCACGAGCAAGACGCCGACCAATGACATCCCACACATGTTCAATTGGCGACATATCCGGGGAACACGCAGGCCAAGGAAGAAGCTGTACCTGCTGCGCTGCAAAGAAGGATTTAACAATCCGAGCAGTATGAGGGCGGGCATTGTCCTGTTGAAATACAGCGCCTGGCAAGCTTTGAAGGAAGGGAACAGCTTCGGGCTGTAGAACTTCACGGATATACCGGTTGCTGTTCAGATTGCCCACAATTCGTAGCAATTGAGATCGTCTATGATATGCTATGGCGCCCCAGACCATAACTCCGGGTGTTCGTCCACTGTGGCGTTCGATAATGCACTCCGGAAGGTGGCGTTCACCGGCATAGCGTCTGACACGAATGCGGCCATCATGGTACCACAAATTAAAGCGGGATTCGTCAGAAAACACGACATGCTGCCAATCAGCACGCCAGTCTCTATGCTGATTGGCCCATTGTAGCCGCAGGCGGCGATGGTCGTGCGTTAGGGGGATCCTGTATAAAGGAGTCCGTGCGCGCAGTCCACACTGCAGCAGACGTCTACGAATTGATGAAGCACACAATGAAACACCTGTAGCTATTGACCACAGTGCTGCCAATTGTCTAGAGGAAGCTGTACGGTCCGTCCGCGCCATGCGGACCAGGTGTCTATCATCGCGAGCTGACGTCACATTTCGGGGTCCACTCCCGGATTTCCGAGTTGTCCGACACTCGTCCGTCCACTGCTTCCAAACGCGCATCACTGTGCTGCTGTTACGCTGCACACGAGAGGCTACTGCACGATACGACAATCCAGCTTCACGAAGGCCGATGATTCTCCCTCGTTCAAACTCTGTAAGTTGTTCAAATCTCGCTCTCTTTCGTCGACGAGGCATAAGTACAGATTGAGTTAACGTTTACCACTAGCAGATAACCACCGATAACCATACACGCCTCGCTACAGCCGTCTATTTATTCGGATCCATCAGCCGTTCAGAGGGCGCTGCTCAGCATACGCATGCGCTACGGATTTGCAATTCTAATCATTTGCATATCATGCGCTACTTTGCATTTCCTGAAAATTTCAGCTCACTCGCGTAAGTCCTTCATGGTGTTGCAATTTTCACAAACGTGAGTGTAATTTTGGTAGAATTTCTAACAAGTTTTCCCAAATATCTCGCACTACAACTAATTTAGCCAAATTTCTTCTTTCTTGACAAGAAGATTTATTATCAAAACGAAAAATTCTCGATAGTTTGTAAAATGTTTCGAAGAACATTGTAGCACGAAATACATTTCTGTCAGTTTCTTTGCCCCATAAGATTTTTTTTGATTCTCCATATGATTTATATAAACACCAGCTAACAATTGTGATTCGATACATACTTGAAAAGTTTTACTTCTGATATTTTTCCAATAAACCCTTTCTCCTTCAATATCAGTCATTTTTATGATTTCGTTTTCAATTGTAGAAATGAATACTATCTGAAATACAGATTTTACGCCTGTTATCCTTGCCGTTGCTTATCTTGTGATCCCTGGAGTAGTTTTTATGATATAAGTAACTGTTGATTGAGAAGAATGGGGCAGCGAATCCATCTTTCACTTTATTTCACGATTCTTGGACTGAATACTCTCTTTATAGTTCATTTATTGAATATCAGTATCAAAATCGTTGTCAGAACTTTCATTCTCAATTCCATTACTTGTGTGATTTTCATACTCAGATACTTCTTTTTCGCTCTCAGAAGCTTTTATTAGTTTAGCTATATCAGCGTAACTCAAATTTATGCGATTTGCCATTTTTTTCTCTCACACTGATAGGCACAACTCTTTTACAGTATATCAGAAAGTGAAATGCAACAGAAAAAAAAATGTTGCAATAAGAGTAAATAGCTTGGCCCCCTGCAAATTTTATCAGCTTTTTGACCTTGTACGCTCTCTGACAGACACAACTCTTTTACAGTATATCAGAAGTGAAATGCAACAGAAAAAAAGAAATGTTGCAATAAGAGTAAATAGCTTGGCCCCCTGCAAATTTTATCAACTTTTTGACCTTGTACGCTCTCTGACAGACACAACTCTTTTACAGTATATCAGAAGTGAAATGCAACAGAAAAAAAGAAATGTTGCAATAAGAGTAAATAGCTTGGCCCCCTGCAAATTTTATCAGCTTTTTGAACTTGTACGCTCTCTCCTGTCATATGACCAAACACATACGTCAATGAAACAGGTTTCGAAAACGGATAAATTAGAGAAACTATTGTTATTATTTCCTTTTGAATCATTCCAAAGAAAAGGGAACATATATGAGTAGAAATAAGCAATTTTTTTTGCATTGGGTCATACTGACCCGAACGATACATTAGGTATAAATTGAAAAATATCCCTTCGAAATACAAATAAACACAAATCCCTCTAGGAGTACATATTTATATTATTTAGCAACAATATCAGCAAGTTTCCTGAAAATATCCCTGTACTATATTTTTTATGAACATATAAATTTTATTTTGGATCATATAGACCCGAACAGAACAGCAGAGTTAATTGCAAGTACTCGTTACTTCTTAGCACTTTGACGATATCTAATAAATGTATTTTGTGATATTCAGTAATCACTGCATTTGGAGGAGGAAAATTTGATTTGAGATTTAACATTGCTTTGAAAGATTAATTAAATTTATAATTTTATTAAACATGGCCATCAGACACATCACATGATTTTGTTACACAGATAATATTCTGATCTTTCTGTACTTAATAAGCGTGATTAAAAAGATTATAGGAACAAACAGACGATTGGAAAGGTATCAATGCAACAAAAAAGTAATTTTAGTCTTCAGTATTAAATATCATACTGAGATTTAATGTTCTTAGAAAGAATATAAATTTTGTCGTTTATGGGAAGTATTTTAAAGAATTTATGTATGAGCTGTTTTATCATCCGTATAATGCACAGAATCAGTTTTTAGGCAGAAAAAGTGTGAGTATTATACTCAAAATCGGAGTGTGAGAAATAATTATTCCGTTTATATCCACAAAATTAATTAGCATTTAAAAGAAGTTTTGTCTAAATGGAAACTGCTGAGTGTTTAAGATATGTAACATACAAGAATGATATCACAAAAAACTATGTTTACATTAGGTCGAAACTGTTTCACTTGAATATACAAGTCACGGTCGTCATAAAAAAATTTAAACGTTGAAAGAGTATACTGGGAAGATCAGTGATGGTTCAGAATTTTAGAAAAAGATTCAGTGTGAAAGAAAAAACATTTATTAAATGCTAAAACAAGAAAGTGAGTCAGTCAATGAGAAACTTCTGATTCTAAGTCTTCAAAAAGCTTTCGATGGCAGTTAAGGTTATCGAATTCTGAAGAATATTTTACAAATTGATGAGGCATATTATGAGTAGCAAGACTATTTACATAAACTTACATGAGAATTCTCTTTGTAACCAATTCAGAAATTTTGGTAATCTCAGTAAATTGGGTCAGTTTTTCGAAACCAATGAGTTTATGAAATTTTAGTTACATTAAATTACATTATAAGGTATTTCTCCCGCCTTCTTCCCATGCCTTCAATGTGTATTGGTCAGCACAATCGACGCGTAACTGAGAGGTCCGTGGTTCGATTCCCGGGGAAGGCATTGCTCATTTTTCATGTCTGCTGCTTCGAAATAACCTAATGTCTTTACAACTCTAATAATCAAAGTCTCCAAGAAGAATTAGAAAAGCATATGCTAATCGCAAATATCGAATTCAGACAAAAAACATTATAAACCTTAAGAAAGGAGGTATTGCAGTGACATGCGGCTCAGAAGAGCAAACTTAAAGAAGTATTAGGAAATAATGACAACATTAAAGAAAGAAGTCAATACGAGAATTCCAACAAAACGCACAATCCATAATGTTGCACATGTTATCGCTCCAAAAGAGCTTTTAAAGAACATTTCCGACCGATCCGTCAGGACTAAAAATCTCATTTCGTCTCAATGACATCAGAAATCACGCCACAAAATGGTTGGTAGAATGCTCTCCAATAGCATTTAGAACCCTCATGAGTCAAAATCACAAAATTACAGAATTCCTCGGGATGCAAAGATGTTATATTTGCCAAGATTTTGAAGACTCTGCTAGAAACTGCAAATACTGTGAATTTTATGGAGGAGCTCACAAAATGAAAGATTTTAATGCGGATAGTCCCGCATTGCATAAACTGCAAATTATACAACGAAGCCTAAAACAACAACCTAGATACAAATCATGCGGCATATGCCCCCAATTGCCCCATTTACCACAGACAGCGGGGAAAAAAATAAAGCAAAAACTGCATACGGAGAATAACAGTGACAGTCTTCCACGAAAACCTCTTTCAAAGCAACCTCAGCAGCCTCTTTTCAAAAACAAAGATCTTCCAGACAAGAACAAACTACTTTCAAGGAAACTCTTTCACGAACACTATTAAATCATCTCTGCAAATTTTCACTTTACAGTGTCAACAGCGCTCTGTAGAACCTCATTTATAAGCGATATTAACGCTGTCCAAATTAGTCTCCAGAAATCCCAGGCAGCGACGTCCAACCTAATCCAGACTATAACAGAAAATAAAACAGACTTCATTCTTCTACAAGAACCAAACAGTGAGCATGGACAAGTAAGTGCGATTCCAACAGCATGGAACTGTTTTCAGTACTCACCACTAGAAAAATCAAGAATTAAAACAGCAATAATTTGTACAGATAAAATTTGGTCTCCAGTAATCATCCATGCAAATAAGGACACCGTATCTGTTGCCTTAAATAGCAAAGATAAACAGTTTATCATTACTTCACTTTATTCGTCTCCAACAGAAGAAATTGGGCCTAATCTAGAAAAAATAACCCCTATTCTGAACAGTAACAAAAAAGCATACCACCTCATAGGAGGGAATTTTAACGCTTGTCGTTTCTGATTTCAGTTTATGTTTGAAGGTAAATAAAAACTTCAGATCTTAAAGGAAAGTTTATTTTTCATTAAAAGCGATCGTGATTATTTACAAGTTGAAGATTCACTATATCTGAAGTCAGTTTGAAAGCAAAATGACCTTTCCCTGTTTTCTACTTCAATACTAAAATAGAACTCAGAAAAATTCAAGGGATTGAGCAAAAATTTTACCATTAAAGCTGAGATAAAATTTAAAAAAAATCGAAGAAGGCTTTGTGTATTTATTCACAACGTTGCACTGTTAAAAAAATTTGTTTTGAAAGTCAAAATATGTTGTATGAAATATAAAATGCTTCAAAGGGAAAAAATCTTTTACTTTGAAAGTTTCATAATATACTGTTACGTAGTTTGTATTTAGTTAGTTATTTTTGGTACCGTCGGAATTAAAATTGTTTTATTTCCCCGCGTAACATAACATATAACGTGTAACATAACCCCGCGCAAACATAAAAATACAGGAGCATGCGCATTTAATAAATAAAGTAATTTATATTTAAATTTGAAATAATGCATTTGTGTGTTGGCTGCAACTGTAATTCTACTCTTTTGCTTTATGGAAACCTCGAGAAATTACGAGAAGCTTCTCGTAATTCATTAAAAAGCTTATATAAGCAGCAGAGAAACATCTCAGTTCAGTTGTTTACTTATTTGTTGTTGTGGACTGTATTCGCAGTGAGATCGGATTAGCGTTCTTTGCACTTTGAATTGTGTTCTATTTTAAGTTTTAGGAGTTTAAAATATAACTACTGTGTGATATTGTGATATTGTACGAATATCTGTGAGGAAAAATTTCAGCATTCTGTTTTATTCCTTTGCGAGAAGTCCTTATACATTTTATTAACTTTTCATCAAACTTGCGCATTCAATCCATTACGAACCCTAAGCACGCAACAGTACTTTCACAAAGAGTTATTTCAGAGAGAGAAATTCGTTACGAATTCATTAAAAGGAAGGAAACTTTAACATCTCTTATTTAATAAAAAGTAGGATATAAAATAGCATTAAAGGTATGTAATTAGGAAATAATAGTAATTTTGTTGCAGCAGTAGATTTCAATGCATTTAAAATGCCTCCAATTCTATTAAATATGCAGATTTTCTACAGATTTTAATGCTACAGAAAAGGTGAAAACAAACGGAACATTCGTCAAGCTCTTTAGTAAAAGAGGAGCTTATATTTTATCAATTAAATTAGTTATTCAGAATTTTAGAATTTAATAAAAGAGAAGTTTCTAAGATGTAGTGAACAAGCACTGAAGATCCTGATTTCGTTAGCTACCTTTTATCTATATGAGGCAAAGATTCATTTGGTTAATCTTCGGATTATGGTAACTTGGCGGTTTTTTGGCGAAAATTTGGCGAGCAACCTTGCTACAGCAACCTACCAGTTTGTTTGGGGGACGCCATTTTGTTTTCACGAAGTAAAGGTTTTTTTTTTTTTTTTTCTTTTAACTCAACATTTTTTCCAACAATCTGCTAGCCGAATTACGTTTATGCTAGAATTTTTATGGAACAAAAGTGCTTAATCATGACGAAGATTAGGTGCGAAATTGTTTCCAAGTGCTTATTAGCTAAAATCACGATCGGAATTTTCCGAAAAGTAGTGGAACAAACGTGCACAGAAATTTGTTTTTACAGGGCAAATTTGTATATGAAACATGTAAATAATTTTTCTCGTAAATTAGAAAAATTTCCACGAAAATGCAGGAAAATTTTGTGAATCTTTGAAGCTGGTAAAAAAGGACATATATGAAATTACCTCATCGCTAAAAAGTATGTATACTATGCAAGCTTTTATATGTTCAGCTTGCATATACCCTTTCCAAGGATGAACATTTGCACGTATAAAATAAATAAAATATGCAAGATATTACATTAATTTTCTTTTCCCTCTAAATTATCCATTATAAAAGTCACCTGCGAATTTATAAGGCAAACATTAAAAATGGTTGCAAAT